>CP092876.1:64561434-64838966 GCA_030710605.1 Cordylochernes scorpioides | reverse complement strand
GGCAGGTAATGGGGGTAGCCGACTCCTGCAGGACGATGGTCTCTGCTTCATACTCCACAAAATAGCTGGAGCTGGCGTTTTTCTGCAGAAGACGCTGGCAGAAGGCCCCCAGATACTGCCTGTCCATGAGCGCGGCCCGCGTTGAGCCTGCTAAGGCAGGGCACCTTCTGAAAATCACCGGCCGTCGCCTGTAGACAGTGCTCGTGAGCCAGCAAGTCTGGCGAACGCAAGAGCCTGCTGTCGCTTCGAAGACGCAGGGATGCAGAACCCAGTGGTCCCGCTCAAGGACGCTCGAGGCGGCCTTCCAGAAGCTCAGGAGTCTCCTTCTTCTCGGCGAGAGAAGACGGACACAACCGGTTGCAGAAGAGCCAAATGTAGCTGTTGGCGGCGCCATACATTGTGACCTTTGGGCAAGTCGAAGCTGGCCCGCGATGTCCAGCAGGCCGACACCACCCTCGGAGACAGGACACGCAAGGATGCCCTCGAGAAGCCACGAGCCCTGGCTCATTCACCACACGAAGCGCGCGGGCCGTGCCTGAAGCTGGCATGTGGTGGTTCAGGTAGAATGCAGCCGTGGAGCTAGTGAATGATGGAATCCAAGACCAAGCTGTTGGCCGCGCGGGTACGAATCACTAGCGCGATGACTCGCTCCAGCAGTCCCATCAGGTGAGAGGCCTGAGAGGCGACAATGTTCCCGGCGGTGATCGCGCAGCCCTAGAAAGTAAGTGACACGGACATCTTGAAGATTCCAAAAGGAGAATTCGTCCTGTGCTTCCAGGAACCGCACCAGAGCAGCATCTATTGCTTAAGTTAACAACCTTTCTGATTCCATGCGAAACTCATCGAAGATCACGGGCACGAGCTCAACCTGAGCGTCCTCCCTGATGAAAAGTACGTTGTCATCCGCAAAGGCGACCACGAAACCGCGGCCCAAGATCCTCTCGAAGCGGCATAGCAGAAGCCTAACTTTAATTATTAAGACGGCGGCTCTGCCTCACACCGTTGAGAAGTGGTAAGGCCTTGGTATAGACATCTCCGACCCAGATAGAAGCGTATGCTTCTCCGTAAAGGAAAGCAATTTGCACAGGGAAGGCAGATAGTGAGCCCACCTTCTTCAACAGGGAAGAAGAGGTAGCTCCTGCATATAATTTTGAACGCCGACTTCCGGTCAAGAAAGATGACATCCGACGGCATTTAATATCTCACTGCCCAGGCAAATTTTTCAGACCCTCGCGCAATGTTCCAGGAGGAGGATCGTCCCGGAATGGCGTAGGCCTGCCATTGGAGCACGCCTCTGAGAACCCTGTAGTAAGTTATTG
Source organism: Cordylochernes scorpioides (assembly GCA_030710605.1). Classification (NCBI taxonomy): domain Eukaryota; kingdom Metazoa; phylum Arthropoda; class Arachnida; order Pseudoscorpiones; family Chernetidae; genus Cordylochernes; species Cordylochernes scorpioides. Next base: position 64,837,647 of record CP092876.1, on the reverse strand, counting down.
TTAGGCTGATTGGCCGGAATGCCTGTAGAACTGGACTACCGTGCGTTTTCGGCAGCAGGATGACCTTGCTGCGTTTTGAAGATGGATGAAAGAAACCCCGAAGTCGAATAGCCTCGAAGACTTATCAAGAACTTTGTCGAATTAATCTTCAAAGGCCTTGAAATTTCGAGGGGTAAACCGTCTCATTTCGAAGCATGGCCGTTTGGCAGATGGTTTCTGGTCGCGGAATTGTCTGCGAGAAAGAGTTGGCTCCACTAGCTAAATTCCAAGAGAGAGATTAAGAGAGTTTTAGCATTATAATTGGATTGTACAAATTCTTTTCGCCTTTATTTGTTGTAAATTTTTATCTTCATTTTTATTTCTTCAATTTATATTATTTGAGATAGTTTTTTTTTTATGAAAGGTACATGCGAAAGGAGGTGCGAGCGTTCATATTTTATAATTATATATCATTGATATAGAATAATAACACATGTATCACTGAGAAAATGATATTTTGTTGAAGAAATGTTTGGTAAAAGACATATAGAAATATATGGATAACCTATTTCTCTTGCATAAGTGGATATCGCTCATATGAGTTATTTATATAATGCACTTATTTTTCTAAGGTCAAATTCCAAGTTTTCTGAAAATTCTGAATTTTTTTCTTTATTATGTTGCATCGTGACCTATGATATCATCTAGGTGACCTGAAAAGTTGAGCATATGTTTTTGTTTCTTTTGTTATCGGCGAAATAGACTCCAAGTATCTTGATTTGATCGATATATTGATGACTAATCCTTTGTGTTCCATTGGTTTCTTTGTTATATGAGGCTGATAATGAAAATAAGTTGAAGTTATTTTTACGGTTAGGGAAGAAAATTTCGTTTCATTACACACCAATTGTCTATTACATGAAAAACTGTTTGGATTAAATTCCTCAAATCTATTGAATTTATGGCCCAAAGAACCATGTTCACATCATCGGCATATGGTATAGCACGAATGCTTGAAATTTGAGTAAGGCGGACGAGAAGGCTATTGAGGATGACGTTCCAAAGTAACAGAGACAGTGCTCCTTCCTGTGGCATCCTTTGTTTAGTTGTTTTGATACAAGAAATCTAGTATATTCAAATAAGACATTACGATCTCAAAAGTTCGATTCTATCATTCTTATTTGATTAAATGGAGTGTTCAAATAATCAAGAGATTTAATTATACTTGAATGCCAGAAGTTATAAAATGCCGCCGTAAAATTTACTGAGAGTAGAGCGATTAGTTGGTTTTGTTTAAATTCTATTGTGCACTCCTAGAAACACTCATGAGCTAGAAACAGCCTTAACACAAGAGTGTGCGTTGATTCCACAGGAGTCGATAAACTGCCTAATTCTTAGTTATCACAGACCTTTTTTGGCCCTACCTGTTGTGAAAAATATATAGAATGCTCTAAGTGTTATCACAGACATGAATATACATAAGATATGATATTAAATATCTAGAAAGCTATAAGAACACTCTGCCTAGATGTCCAGCTCGGATCTATTCACTCACCCAATGTATCCACGCAAATTTCTTGGCAGTCGTCACGTGTCTCGAAAGCATTTTTTCCTTTCAAGCAGAATAGTCCGCCAATCTTGAGACATTCATTGAGGTTAGGATCATAATAAAACTTCTTGATTATCACAGGATTTGTGATTATCTTGCAGAATATGCTACGAGTATAGTTTAAGCGGCAAATGTTCTGCTCTGAGCCTGCAAACACAACAACCTGTTAGACCAAACGTGGGAATTAGTATTATAAAGGGAATAAATTCCTTATCAAATACTATTCCTAAAAATAACAATACAAATGAGAGTCATATAGTCCCATTCTTAACATAAAAGAGAGCTATGCTCTCACAAATTGATTAACCAGGATTTGGGTTTCTTGCTTCAAACGGAAAAGCTTTGCTCGATTTAAAAATACATCGTAAAATATCTAGTTATCATAAAGATAGAGGCTGCCTGGCCGGCATTTATATTTTTTTGAAATTGAAGATACTGGCCGAAGTATCTTTAATTTCAAGAATGTGTGCTCCTGACGAGGACAAAAGATTTTTTGTCGAAACGTCGAGGTAATAAAATAATTTACTGGCCGAAGTATCTTTAATATCAATAAATATATACTTAATTAAATTTAATCGCGATTTATCGTTAAAGTTTTACACATATAAATTTACAGGAAATACGCTTCTTTTAATATATAGTTATTTTATTTTTATTCATTTATATTTATTATACAAACATAACAAGGCGCGATATTGAAGTATTTGCGTACATTACAGTGGCAACAAATAAATAAGCAAACTATAAAACTTAGGAATAATTATTCACAGATTTACATGTACAAGCGACAGACATCATAATTTTATAGACAAAGTGGTTGGTATAAGAGAGTTAAACCATTTAGATTTGGGAATAATCGATGTTTCACTTCTGCAAAGTTCAGATAGTCATAGATAAGGTAGAGAACAGTTTGTTCAGTTTCTCCGAAGGAAATATTTAGAGTTTCCAATAGACCACTTTTATTTAATTAGTGCTACAACTTTCCATGTTATGTGACAAATCGACGGACTAAAAATTCAAGAAGTTGATGAACCTCGAAGACTTACCATAGAACTTCCACGAAGAAAGTTTTAAAGGCTTTGACAAACTCGCAGGGTAAACCGTCCTGAAGCACGGTGGTTTTGCAAGCGGCGGATGGCTGCCGCTATTTAGCCGCGGGGATGTCGGCAAGAAATAGTTGGTCCCGCTTGTCGAATTCAAAGAAATCCACTTAAGAGAAAGAGATAGAGAGTTTCAGAATTATAATTTGATTGATTCAAATGATTTATAACAATAGATTTTATTCGCCCATCATTGTTGTAAATATTTATTTTAATAAGTTTTTTCTCATTTCATATTTCATTTGAGATAGTCTTTAATATGAAAGGTATAGTCGAAAGAAGGTGTGAGCATTCATATTATATAGTTCTATATCAGGGTACCACTGAGAAAAGAATATAATGTTGCAGTAGATTTCTGAAAAAAAGCGTATAGAAATATATGGATACAATATTTCTCTAGGATTAGTGGCTCTCGATTGTATGAGTGATTTATATATTGCGCTTATTTTCTTATAATCAAACTACCAAGCTTTTAACAAATTCAGAAAAAAAAGAATGTTCTTTATATTGTTGCATTGTGAGATATGATATACTCTATCTGACTTGAAAATTTAAGCATATACTTTTGTTTCTTTTGTTATCGGAGAAATAAACTCCAAGTATCTTGATTTAATCGGTAATGTTTATGCATAATCCTATATGTGTTTCATTGGTTTCATTGTTATATTAGACTGATATTGAAAATAAGTTGAAGTTATTTTTTCGGTTAGTAAAGATAATTTCGTTTCATTTTACACAACAATTATTTATCACATGAAGAACTGTTAGAATTAAATTTCTCAAGTCTATTATATTTATGGACCAAAGATCGAATTTAACATCATCGAAAAATACCATAGTACGAATGCTTGAAATTTGAATAAGGCGTAAAAGGACGCCGTTGAGGATGACGTTTCAAAGTATTAGAGACAGTGATTCTTGCTGTGGGCATCCTTTGTTTGGTTGTTTTTATACAAGAGATCTATATATATAATTGCCTTATTCTGTCTGAAGCTCACGGATAGAATGCGCGCCCATTGGCTGCCGGCGAACACGTGTCCTCCCTGCCCCCCTCTAGACAACCCTGTTATCAGCTGTGTGATACATACACCTGTCTATAGCGGCCATTCTAGACAACCCTGTTATCAGCAGTGTGTTACATCCACCTGTCTATACAGACCACCCTGTCTATAGCGACCACTGACCACCCTGCCTATAGCGACCACTCTAGACAACCCTGTTATCAGCTGTGTGATACATCCACCTGTCTATACAGACCACCCTGTATATAGCGGCCATTCTAGATAACTCTGTTATCAGCTGTGTGATACATACACCTGTCTATAGCGGCCACTCCAGACAACCCTGTTATCAGCTGTGTGATACATCCACCTGTCTATACAGTCCACCCTGTCTATAGCGGTCACTTTAGGCAACCCTGTTATCATCAGTGTGTTACATTCACCTGTCTATACAGACCACCCTGTCTATAGCGGTCACTTTAGGCAACCCTGTTATCAGCTGTGTGATACATACACCTGTCTATACAGACCACCCTGTCTATAGCGACCACCCAAGACAACGTTTTTAAAATATATTCGCACTCTGGTAAAACCCGGGCGTTGCCCGGGCCATTCGTCTAGTCTAGTATATTCAAATAAGACATTACGATCTTGAAAGTTTAATTTTATTATTCTCATTTGATCAAATGGAGTGTTCAACTAATCAAGAGATTTAATTATACTTGGATTCCAGGAGTTATAAAATGCCGCAGTAAAATATACAAGAGTAGAGCAAATAGTTGGTTATGTTTAAATTCTATTATGCCCTCCTATAAACACTCATTAGCTTGAAACAGCCATAACACAAAAGTGGGCGTTGATTCCACAGGAGCCGAAAAACTCTCTAATTCTTAGTTATCACAGACATTTATAGGCCCTACATGTTATTAGAAATGTCTAGAATGCTCTAAGTGTTATCACAGACATTTATAGGCCCTAGTATACAGCAAGTGTAATCGCAGACATGAATATACATCAGATGGAATATGAAATATCTAGAAAGCTATAAGAACACTCTGCCTAGTGACTAGTTGGTTTAGTTTGAATTCTATCATTTTTTCTTCAAAAGCAGTGATCATTTAATGGTCGCACAAGAAACCATATTGACTTGTTTATCGAGGGAGTTGAGTAATCCATTTGCGGCGACAGTCAATAGATGGCCTCTAGTTTGGACGTTTTATTTGACTGGAGAGGCGAAATTTGCTTTATAGATCAATTTCCTTTCGTCAATATTCCATATTATATATATATATATAGATGGATATTTGATGGTGGTCTTTGTCAATATAAATATATGTAAATGATTTCTCACACGAGCATTTTTAGATGGCAGAGCGGCATTTAGGGAAACAAAAATCTACTAAGCGTTGATTTAGCTTGTTCTATAACATTTTGTTTTTGTCATTATTTTTCATATATATGGATAAAAACAATAGAAAAGAATAAAAGATAAGTGGGTCAGGTTTTGATATTAAAAATAAAGAAGGCATATCCTGACCACGAGCACATGTGCTTTTTAGACGGCAGAGCGCCATCTAGTGGAGCAAAAATAAACTAAACGTTTATTTAACTTGCTCCGTGATATTTGGCCAACCCAATTTCTTGACGCGTTCGTGGATGGCTTTTTTTGATTTGTCAAGAAATTGGGTTGGCCAAATATCACGGAGCAAGTTGAATAAACATTTAGTTTATTTTTGTTCCACTAGATGGCGCTCTGCCATCTAAAAAGCACATGTGATCGTGGCCAGGATATGCCTCCTTTATTTTTAATATATATATATATTAGGTATTCCATATGATGATTACTACCAGATCCAAGTGTATTTTGCGAATCCTCTCAAAATAAATCGTGCAAATTTAAGTAAGAATATTCCGATTAAACAAATATCTCAGGATTTACTCGGTAAATTCCTTCAAATCTACTTCAATTGTGAAATCTACCAAACACCTTTCCCCACCACCTCAAGTGGATTCCCAGCTCAATAACATCTCCAGTGAACTTCCAAAACGTATATTCCTCAAATCTCGTGGACAATGATCCATTCAAAACTCATTTCAAACCTTAACATTAGTGACATTTTTAATTATTCATATAATTATTACTGAAAAAACAATAGAAAAAAATAAAAGATAAGTGGGTCAGGTGTTGATATAGCTCGTGGTCAGGAATTTCCTTCTTTATTTTTTAATAATTATTACTTTATTGTGAACTCTATTATACCATGCACGATAATTTCCTTCATTTCCTATTGAATCCAAGCAATCTAGCCCTATCTTTATCCTTCATCGGCATCATCATCGATATTTAGCTGCCTGCAAACAACACATTATCCCTGCAAGTCCCAATAATGACCACCGTCCAGTTAATTTTACTCCATCCATACCTCCCCTAGTGTACAACAATCAATCATTTCCATTTAAACCCACATCCAGAGAACTCTACTAAAATGATTTCCATCCCAGTAAATTCCATTCGGCTCGCCCCCCGATGTACTTCACTTTTACAATGAACACCACCCAAATATTACCATTTAACACAATCCAACCAATCTTCATTCAACTCCATTCAAAGTGGCGTTCATATATATATATATTATTATCCCTAGTACACGTGGTACAGGCCATGATAATCATGGTGGGTAGAAGTTGGCGACTTCTTTTACTGTAAGTGTACCACATGTCTACACAAGTGAAAAGCATTTCGACTTTGCACTTACAAATGTGCCAGAGCCCCGTTAGGTTACTTGCACTCGCTGATGGGGTTGGACTTTTGCAAGAATCGGGGGCCATTGGACCAATTTTTTTAATCAGAAAAAAGTGTCCAATACGGGAATCGAACCCGGGTCGTAGCGGTCGGAAACCAATGGTTTAGACCATCCTTCCACCGGCCCCCTTTTCCATACCCTATAAATCTAATTAAACCAAACCAAATTAGCTCAGTAAAATCGTTAAAAAACAGATCCAAGTAAACATTACATTGAATAACACTGGTGCAAATATCGACATTTCAACAGACTACAAGATTTCATTTAACTCAGAATAAACAATTCCACTCAACTCATCCTCCCTGATCCCCCATCCAGCCGTTCTAGTGGAAGTCCCCTGCTACCACCTCCATAAAGGACTACCTACCTGCCAGGACCGCCAAGAGGACCATGTAGAATGCCTGCAGGAAGGCGGCGACCATCTCAGCTGCCCCTATGTCATCAGAGCGGTCCAGTCCACGTCTATCTAACACCTAGCTGCTATTCTTGTCCACAGAGGTCGCCGACTGGTAACTATACATCGCTCACAATTGTGGAGCACTCTGGATGTAGCCCTTAGGCTTCGAATCCAATTTTACATATTCATCTACATTTAATCATTTCTAAATATGAAGCACTATGGATACATATGGTAATTGAATATCTACTTTTGAGGTAGATATATGCTATTACGCTTTCTTTTATATGACGGCAATAAAATTGACACAACTGACCTCTCTGTGGGGTGAATATATCGAAAAGTATTTATCAACCATTTTGGTCTTATTTTCATTGTGTTATCATTTATTTAAAACAATATTTTCAATTTGATAATGCATGTAAAAGGTAATAATTCGAATATAATTTAATGGATATGTCACAAATATAAATTCTTTTCGAATTTCCACATATATAGATAGCGATTTTATATTTAAAATATCCATAAATTATGACAATTTTTATAGATTTATTGATAATAAATATATAAAATACTGTATTGTATTTAGAGATAGAATATATAAATATTTTGTAGCATTTAATAATGATGAATATTAAAATTTGAAAAATTATTTCATATTATGTTGTTGAATGTGTAAAATGTACGTTTTATGCTTCAAAATATATAACACCAGTTAAAGAGAGGGCAAAAAAAGCATATACATACCAGAAAAATAGATATTCAATTACCATATGTATTCATAGTGCTTCATATTTAGAAATGATTAAATGTAGATGAATATGTAAAATTGGATTCGAAGCCTAAGGGCTACATCCAGAGTGCTCCACAATTGTGAGCGATGTATAGTTACCAGTCGGCGACCTCTGTGGACAAGAATAGCAGCTAGGTGTTAGATAGACGTGGAGTGGACCGCTCTGATGACATAGGGGCAGCTGAGATGGTCGCCGCCTTCCTGCAGGCATTCTACATGGTCCTCTTGGCGGTCCTGGCAGGTAGGTAGTCCTTTATGGAGGTGGTAGCAGGGGACTTCCACTAGAACGGCTGGATGGGGGATCAGGGAGAATAAATTGGATGTAATTATACATTTTAAGTTAAATAAAATCTTGTAGTTCGTTGAAATGTTGAATTACCAGTGATATTCATTGTAATGTTTACTTGAATGTGTTTTTAAACGGTTTCACTGATGTAATTTGGTTTAAGTTAATTGGGCTTATGGGGTATAGTAAGATAGATAGTATAAAGTACTTCAAATTGTGTGAATGGAGATTGGTTGGATTGAACTCAATAGTAATTTCTGGGTAGTGTGTGTGTGTGTGTTCATTGTAATAGTAGGGTTCTTTGGGGGGCGGACGGAATAAAATATATTGAATTGAAATCATTTGAGTGGAGTTCCCTGGAGGTGGGTTTGAATGGAGATTGGTTGAGGAGTGTTAACTAAGTGTGAATGGATTAAAATGAACTGGACGATTTTTAGTAGGCATTATTAGAATTTATATTGAAAAAGTGTGCTGTGTGCAGTCAGCTGAAATGTGATTATTATGCCTATAAAGAATAAGGGTAGGGTTAGATTGTTTGGATTCAATTGAAAATGAAGGAAATTATCGCACTTGGTATAGTATACTATAACGTTATTACCACCGACTAACACAGTGAAATTTAATACTTCGCCTATCAAATAACAATTTTTGAGTTTCAGATTTTTTATTATAAAGAACAGAAAGTAATTAATGGCCTTATACTTTTCGAAGCTACAAAAATCTCATACATTCAAGTTAAGCATACATTTATTTTATTATATGAATGGATATTATATATTAGAGTTCACGTCGAAATCAAATACTGGAAATTCAGTATGAATTACAATACCCGGGGCCTGAGCACACGTTTAGCGGCCCGAAATTAAAATGCTAATAAAGAAAATTTAATAAATAACTGCAACTAATATAAACAATTACAACTGGGAAAACATGTAGAATAGTTCATTTCTAACTATTTTTCTAAATGGATAAACCTTAATGATGACTCTCGATGCATTTTCTATATTGGCTAGAAGTGTGTCCAGTACTTCAGACAGCCTAGATATTTTCAGAATCTTTCCCGACTTATCTATGATACATATCAGAGAAAAAGATTATAAAAGTAGTAAAAATGTGTAAGGGAAATATAAATCTCGTAATATAATTTTTTATTTGCTTTAACTCATTTGAATTCTAATTGGTAAAAATATAAATTGATATTGGTGTCTATTAAGCTGAGTTATGCAATATGAATGAATCATTCAGGAGAAAGACTTTAAGGCCAGAAAGTTCAAACAGACTTTCATATAAATTTATATATAAATTATTATAAATAGGCTTTTAAGAGAGTATTCGGACCATTAAGTACATTGAAAACGGATATATAAATTCAAAATGTATGATCATGTTGCTATTGACATATTTCTCGCCTCAAATGATTCTAAATTTGGAACATCTCAAACCATATTCAGTTAACCAACATATTGCCAACAATGTGTTGGTTCTCAAAGTGAAATAGTGTTTATAACAGACCTGCCTAGGTAGAATACTATATGAATCTTTAAATAAAACATGCCTTACCTTCATAGGAGTAAGATAATGCATAGTAGAAATGCTGTTTCATCAGACTTTGATGATGAAGATACTTGGGTTCCCCATCATTCGTTGGTATTCAATCATGCAAAATGGATATATGGAATATCGGGATGCTATTGCTACTTCTGACTTTTGGTATTGGAAGGACTTTTAAAGATGAAAAACTTCGATCATAGCGGCAGGCCATTGTTAAGCGTTTGAGTATCTTGATTACTTGAAGTCTTATATGAAAAGTGGTTTCATATTAGGAGAATCCATTCAATGATTGCGTTGGGAGACAATTTTGACCACGGTGAATCAACAGATGCTATCACATAGTGATTTCTTTATTAGAACTCGACTTTTTTCAGAGAAGAAGACCTTTCTTCAGATTAAAATTTTAAAAAAAGATAAAACACAATATAAACGCTTCCCTTAGATACTTCAAATATATATACAGAATCAAAATTTTATATTAAAATCTAATCAAATTTCCAAAAGAAATTAACAACGCGTATAGTTATAATGTCTTAGAAATATATGTGCAAGTATAGCAAGGGCAGAAATGATAGTTGAAATTCATGGATTCGCTCAGCCTGATATAACTGAGCATCATCAATCAATGTACTGGGAAACCCATACGGACCAAATAATAAAAGCCGCCAAGCCGGGCTTATAGGTGAGCGGGTATTATAGAATCAAGATGGATGGGTAAGTTTATATTACCATTTAAGTGCGAAAATTTAATTTCGTATTGAATAGATTAATAGCATAACATTTAAAAATTGATATTCCTCTGGTTTCAAAGTATTTTCTTGAAGAAACACCATTAGTTTGACACTTTAGAATCCCAAGAGAACGGGCGGACATTTTCGAGCAAATGCCACAGAAAGTTTGCTGGCGCTATTCGTAAGATCCAGAAACATTCTGTCTTGTAGAAGGAAGGGGTAACATAACTTGAGGCAGTATATAGGAATGAGATTATGAATCAATAATCATAAAATCTAAATAAGGGATTATATAGTTTACTAAATGTTTCAAAATTGTATTCGATTGTTGAAATTAGAGTTTATTTTAAAATTGAACAATACGGAATAAGTTGAGAAGTATTTGGGACACATAAGAGAACGGTGATAGATCCCAACAAGGTCGAAGTTGATGAAGGTTGGTCTACCTCGAAGTTTGAAATGAGAGGACGAAGAAAAATAAAATGAATTATATATATTAAAAATACAGTTACGAGCGTCATTCTTCGTCAGTCATCTCTGTCACCGTTTGCTTTTTTTTTAATGGCGCCCTCCTATTGGTCGGCTACGATCACGCCGTCATGAAAGATATGTGAATGTATTTGTAGTGAGAGTGTATAGCTTATATTTATCCATTCTTGTAAGGTCGTTTTGTATAGATTGGTCTGCCGCTGTTTTTAAGAGCCCTGTAATCGCGCTCCTCAGCGTTTCAGGATCATCACAGGAAAGAGGTGCAGGGGATCCATTATTGTTAAGCAGATTGGTGAGCTTTTTAATGAAACCGATGGGTGTGCCCGAAGCATTAGACAGTTCCCGTGTTCTATTAAAACATATACGTGGCAATCTGTCACTGCTCATATTCAACACCAGCAGCCAATACTTCAGGGTTAATTTTAAAGCTGTTACACTCAATGAGATACGACCTGTTTCTAATCTGATTATGTAGCCTGGAGTGTATCTGGGCAGATTCAGGAACCTACAGATAAATATGTCTTGTATACTGACCAGTAAGTCTTTATGCTCTGTTGCCCACAATGGAGCGGCATACATCAGGACAGCTCTCACTATTGTATCAAAGAGTTTGATTGATAAATTTATTGACTTTGCTTTTGATTTTATTAATATTGGGTGTGTGGCGTTAATTGCTGTAAGTGCTTTTCCTTTAAAGTAATTTGCCGGGTGAGTAGTTGTTATTGTTGGTGTCAGAGGGAATCCCAAGTATGTACATCTTGAAGTTATTGTTATGGGTTTATCATTCCAGAACTATCTATCCTTATTTGAGGGTTTACCTCCATTACGGAACACCATAATCTTTGACTTGGACTCATTTAGTGTCATTAAGTTCTCATCGAGATATTCTTTCAGTATTTTGATCTTCTTTTGGAGGTTCATCTTGGACTTACCTATAATTGCTATGTCGTCGGCGTACAGCAATAAATGGATATCTCCAAATTCTGGCAAATTTACACTCGTCAGGTCTGAATTATTATATATTTCGATTAAGTCCGTGATAAATAATATAAATAGCAGTGGGGAAAGTGGTTCTCCCAGGAGGACTCCCGAGTTTATGTTAATACTTTCCGTAAATGATCCCTTCCATCTGATAGCTATAGTTGCTTGTTCGTAGTAACTTCTGATCGTACTTATGAATTGGTAACTTATGCCTAGGTTGTAAAGTTTTTCCAAAGTATTGAGTGAGGTACAGTATCAAATGCCTTCCTTAGATCGACAAAAAAGACATATAGTTTATCCCTCTTTCTACTTAATGATAGTTGGATTAAAGTAGTTAGTGTAAATAGGTGGTCAATACATGATCTTCCTTTTCTAAATCCCGCTTCGTTTTCCGGTATAACCCTTCTTCCCTCGACCCATTCCTCCAGTCTTGATCTTAGGATTGAAGTGAAAAGCTTTGATACATTGCTAATCAGTGCAATACCTCGGTAGTTGGAGGGGCTGTTCTTATAACCATTTTTAAAGATTGGGTGTATAGTGGAATTAGTCCCAATTGCTGGGTATTTTCCAGTCGTCATAACTCTATTGCAGAGTTGTTTCAACAGCAGTATGTACGAATCAGGGAGTATTTTTAATACTTCGTTGGGGATGCCATCGGGCCCGCATGCCTTGTTACTCTTCAAACCAGCTATCTCCTTGTATATGTCTGCATTGGTTATCTCTGAGTCCAATATAGGGTCGTTCTGAGAAATCACATTATGTAAATTACAAATTCTCAAATTTTTCTCTGTAGTCATTAGTTCGCGGTAAAAGTTCAGCCAGTCCTGTATAGCTATTTTTCCTTGGATTATAGATGTGCTTTTGTAGAGCGCAATAGTTTTCCAGAAGGTCTTTGAGTCTTTAGCATTTCTGAGTATTTCCTGTACTTAACCCCCATCATAAACAAGTCAATATGGGTTTTTGAACGACCATTCAATGATCACTTCTCTTAAATAAATAACCAGCAGCTTGATAGAATTAAAACAAAACCAACTAGTTTCTCTACTCTCAGTAGATTTACTGCGGCATTTTATAACGCCTGGCATTCAAGTATAATTAAATCCCTTGATTAGTTGAACACTCCATTTCATCAAATAAGAATGATAGAGTCAAACTCTCAAGATCGTAATGTATTATTTGAATAAGATATATTTATTGTGTCAAAATAACTAAACAAAGGATGCTCACATGGAAGAGCGCTGTCTCTGTTATTTTGGAACGTCATCCTCAACGGACTCCACGTCCGCCTTACTCAAATATCAAACTTTCGTTCTGTGGAATATGGCGATAATATGAACATCATTCTTTAGGTCCACAAATATAAAGAATTTGAGAAATTTTATCTAAACAGTTCTTCATGTAATAGACAATTGGTTTGTAATGAAACGAAATTATCTTTATCACTTGAAGGAACACACACACAACACAAATTATTTTCATTATCATTTAACAATGAATGCTGGGGTGAATATGAAATACATTTTCAGTTGGTAAATTGCACATCCCTTTAAAATATTCCGTTTTCCCATTTTCTTCTCTTACTTCTAATCTTCCTTGTAATATTAAATTCTGGTACATTGTGTCATTTCCCATCACATGCTCTATATTTTGACAATTTCTTTTGAGAATTGAGAATAGTATTATTAAGCATGAAACTATCCGAAAAAAATAGCTTTGATTTATCTTCATGATCAGCCTCATTTAACAAAAGAGTAAACCTGAAAATTACCAATCAAATCAAGATACACGGAGTTTCTTTCTCCGATAACAAAGGAAATAAAATTAAGTTCAACTTTTCAAGTCACATAGAGGATATCGTAGCTCAATGCAACAAAATAATGAACTGTGTTTTCTCAATTTGTAAAATATCTTGGGAGTTCGACTATATAAGAAAGGAAGTACAATTCATATATCTCTCAAAAATTCTAGAGCCATTTATACAAGCAAAATATGGTATCCATATATATTTTCACATTGTGTAGCGTTCTCACGCAATTCTGGCCTTAACTACCCGTTTCATGATTTTTCAGGATGTCTGAATGACCAGTTTTTTGGTCGTTGAGGTGCAGTTTGCACCACGCTGATGAGGGCCAACAGCCCGAAACGCGTCCGTGGTTAGCTTTTCTTGATTAATCAAGAATGGGTATTTGGCCAATTCTGGAATAATTAAAAATCAACGAGAATGGTTGGTATTTATTCCGATAGATGGCGAAGCCATCAGTAACTTTCAGTTGCACGATAAGGAGATGCCTTTTTCTTAATATATTTTTATATAAGTTCTTTGTAGAGAACAACTTTTTGATTACCATTACTATATTGCCATAATAAAAAATAACAAAAAGAAACCTCTTGTGTAAAAACCTAAACGTGTTCCACACAAGAGGCTCCTTTTTGTTCTTTTATTTTATCGCAATATATAAGTTCTTTACACAAACTTCCTTCACTACAACATAATATTATCCCAGTGGTACATGGATATTGAACCATATCATACGGAAGTTCACACCTCCTTTCATATACACTTTTCATAAAATAATATCTCTAATAGAATAAGACATAAATAATAAACTTACCAAGAGAAATATTCACAATAAAGATGGACGTATAAAAGCTATTTTATTATAAGTCTTTGTATCAATCTATTTATAATTCTAAACAACTCTCTCTCTCTCTCTCTACAATTCGCACTATTTATCCAAACGTCATTCCTATACAGTTTCTTACCGAATTTTATATTTACTTTATTTGTTACATCAGACTGTAAATTCCAGCAAAACCAACATAAAAGAAGTCTATTTTATTTTATTTCAACACACATAACGCGAATTCCCGGCTAGGGATAATTGCGTCGATTTACATTTTTTTAAACAGAAACATTTATAAACATATTATACAAGAAAAAGCAATCAAAAATAAAAAGAGAAACAATAATATATATTAGAGAGCTGAACCTTTCAGTAAATAGAGGTATATTGAAAATACCAAATTATTCCTGCGGAGAAACTGGACAAACCGTTCCCCGCCGTATATATGACGGCCCAAACTTTGAGAAGTGAAACATCGATTGTTCCCAGATCTAAATGATTTGACACTTACACTAACCACTTTGTTTATACAAATTATATGAACTCTGTCGCTTGATTCAAGTATATCTGTAAATATTTAATCCTAATTTTCAGTTTGTTTATTTATTTGTTTCCCCTGTAATAGGCGCATATATTTCATTACGTGTCTTGTTGGATAATAAATAAACATAAATAAAATAACTAGAAATTTCACAAATAATTGTGTTTTGATCACAGCTCTTCGGCTTGAAGGCAAAACAACAAACTCCTGTTTAGTCAATAAAAAGAAAGCATAGCGCTCTTTGTATGAAAGATTTTAACCCACTTTTGTATTGTTATTTTCATTAATAGTGTTTGTTAAGGCATGTATTCCCTTTATAATACTACTAGCCGACTGGACCCGGCTTCGCCCGGGTATTGTTCGAGTGGGGTTTACTCATGAATGAATAGAGCCCCCAACTGTTTTAAAACTTATAGTAGTGGATTTTTTCTTTCAGCACAATGGAGATAAACTGCAAATAGAAAAATTGAAAATGCTGGTTAAAATAATCTGAAATATAAGATCAATTTCACAAACACATCTAATGAATAGAGTGCTGTTTTGGAGGAGTGGTTTAAACTGTTGATTTTTAAAAACCACGATTCTTGAAAAATTCCAACCCCTCCATTGAGTGCAAGTAACCAAACTGGGCTTTGGTATCAAAATAATGGAAAAAATCTCATGATTAGTGTGAATTAAGGAAAATGGTCTTCTCAACCTGAAAATGTCATTTTCTCCACTTCACTCTCGGCTGTTCAAGAGGAAACAGCCAGATCAAACATTTTAAGGGCACCTAATCCGGCACTTACATCTCTAAATAGTTAAGCAACTTTTATAAATGTAATATATCTGCAATACTGAAATTCCCGGACTTGGATGATTTTTTTATTAGGTTATTGTTGGCAGTTATAGAAAAGTGTGGGAAATTGGATATTTTAACAAAAGAATGTACTTTTTAAAATGGTAAATAAAAAAATAGGAAATTTGCATCATTTTCTAATAGGCAAGGACAATTTTTAAAATACCAAAAATTCAAGACCAAATAAAATAAACAAATTATGTGTGATGTTGCAGTAACAGCATTTTTACTTTATTAAGACAAAATTACTTCATGTATTCAGTACTTTTGTCGGAAGATGGTAACAATGCTGTTACTGAAACCACACATAATTTATTTATTTAGATTTGGTCTTTCTTCCTTGTGATTCTTATCTATATTTCAAAATATACCTCAATTTTTTACCTAAAAAGGTGTATATCAAGCATGTCAAACTCAAATCCTAACACGGGCCAAATAAAAAAGTAATAAGATTATGTGGGCCGCAAAAAAAAAGAAAACAAGTAATTAAATTTTTATAGTAACATTTATGTAGGTTTATTTTAAAAAATACTAATAAGAAAAAAGAAAGTAAAGTTAATATTTTCTCCCTGATATTTGGCATCTCTTTTCTGCTACCATCTTTCCTACTTCGGGGGAAATCTTGTTCGCAGTGATTAATTTTAAAACTGACCCATGGTGAACGTCAGTAATTCTCGGTCTGATTGGAAACTTATTTCCTTTCATAAGTGAAAATAACTGCTCGCACCGATAAGTACTTCCAAACATGGACATAATTTCATATGCAAATTTTCGAGTGTTTTCAAATCTGGCTGGCAAATATTTGTAAAATTCAGAAACGCCAACTTCAATGAATTTTGCCTTTAAATCTGAATCGCACTGGATATCTATTACCTCCATTTGCATATGATTAGGTACTGATTCTATATTTATCGAGAAAATCGAAGAAAACAAAGTAAACTTGCCTTCCAAAGATTTGAAATCAGAAAACCTTGTTTCAAATTCATTTCTAAGACTTAAAATATTTTCCGCATATTTTTGATACGATGCAGTTTCAGCTAAACTTGATTTGTACATGTTGCATGTCGAAAAGTGCATTAAATCTTCGTTTTTCAACTGCTGTTCCCAAAGAACTAGCTTACATTTGAATGCATTAACTTGGTCAAACATGTTGGTAATGATCTGATCCTTACCTTGCAGTTTCAAATTTAAATCCGACAAGTGTTTTGTTATGTCAACCATGAAGGAAAAATCTTGCAACCATACTTGATCAGAAAACAAAGTGATGTCTTGATTCTTGGTTATTAAAAACCGACATATTTCTTCTTTCAAATCCCAAAATTGTTTGAGAACCTTGGAGCATGATAGCCAACGTACCTCGGTATAATATGATAAACCTGAATATTCGCTTTCTAATTCAGTTAAGAACAGAGAGAACTGTCGCTGATTTAAACCTCGAGATATTATTAAATTGATTTATTTTTTGATAGGTGTCAACACATATTCCATTTCTATTACCTTCGTACATAATACTTCCTGATGTATAATGCAATGCGTATGATGAATATTGGAACCATCAGAAATTTCACTTAGTTTTTTTCGCAGTAATGCTACGAAACCGTTGGTTTTTCCAGTCATTGAAGGAGCTCCATCTGTTGCTACAGAAGTCAATTTTGATTGAGATAAATTGTATTTTTGCAGAAGATCATAAACGCAATTAAATATATCTTCTCCTTTAGTAGTGCCATGTATCGGTACTAGTTCCAATAATTCCTCAAAAATGTTGAAATCCGTGTCGCAAGCTCGAAAAAAACCAGCTAACTGAGCTACGCCCCCAATGTCCGTACTCTCATCACATGCAATGAAAAATGTTTCGAAACAAGATGATTTTTCTTTTATCTGATCATTTAAATTTCTGGCCATATCAGTAACTCTCTCCACAACGGTATTTCGAGACAAAGATATTGCTTGAAACGTCTTCACACTTCCAGGACAAACAATTTCTGCAGCTTTAATTAAACATTCCTTGATGAAATCACCTTCAGTAAAAGGTTTTGAGTGTTTAGCTATCATCTCCGATAAAACGTAGCTTGCATGCACCGCCGCTTCACTCTCTTGTGATACTTTAGTAAACATAAACTGTTGTTTTTTCATTCCCAACTTGAACTCTTTTAACTTTTCTTGTCTCATTGAACCTTCGTAGGTATCATATTTTGATTTATGTTGTTCATAATGACGTTTAATTTTATATAATTTTGGTACACTAATAGCATTATTACATATCAAGCAGATGATTTTATCTTTTACTTCAGAGCAAAAATACTCTAATTCCCACTCTTCTTTAAAATTCTCTGTTTGTCAGCAATTTTTCGTTTAGTTTTACTGCCACTTGGTTTTGATGAAGACATATTGAATACAAAGGTCTGAAAAAAAATTATTAATAGCTAACACAAAATAATAAAACGCTTTAATTAATATTAAAAAAAAATAAAAATTAATATTTTTTAACTTACCAGACACAGAATAACTGCACAAATTATTGAACGTAACTTTAAAAAAAAATGTTTTCTAGTACTCTCTCTCTCTCTCTCTCCGGTAAAATATTTTCTTTAAACTTTAAGGCACACAATACTTATGGCGATGTACATACGTTATGTATGTAGGTATAATATTATCAAAACTTACGACTTATGTATGGCGACCAGTGGTTCGTTATTAATAAATAAATTATGTATAATTACAATTTTTAAAAATTAGGCTACAAATTTTTATTATTTTTCTTTTATTTATAAAAAAAAAATATTAAAATATATTGTCTGGTGGGCCGCAAATTTATTCGTTGTGGGCCGCATGAGGCCCGCGGGCCGCGAGTTTGACATGCTTGGTGTATATATATATATATATATATATATTTCCAAGACCTTAAATAAAAGTAAAATGTCAAATGAGTTATTAATTAACCCTATATGAATCAGGGTTATGGGTCAGTAACATGTGAAAATAAGGCCAACAATTGAAATATCTTTTTAAAAAATTAAATTTTGAACGCTAGCTTCACACAGGGCACAAATTTTGCTACCAGCCACATGCGTTCTTTTTTACTATAATGTGATTTCCACATGATGGATCTGTAGATACATCTGTAGGTGGCAGACAGTACTTTCATAATACATAAATATCAATGCCAAAAGCCAGAGTTATGATAGCATGTTGCAGTGTAATGTTGACCTGCAGGATGGGAAAAAAGCAATATTATTTCCAAAGACTTTAATTTGGAAAGTATTATGAAACGTTAAAAATATAATCTTAACTTTCAAAAGCATGAAAAAAGCTATCTTGATCTGAATAAATTTAGTCTAAAAACAAACATCATGTAAAAGTATGCACCAATCGAAATCATTTATTAGCCTAGCAGTGCTGCCCCCAGCGGTAAAAGACTGGAGCTAACGCTTCACGGGTTGGTATTTTTTTTAAATAGTATATTAACTTGACAACATTCCATGTCTTGCTAACATATTTTTTTAAAAATAATATGCCTAAAAATAATGCAATTCTAAAAATCATATATGAAGCGTTTATTAAATTAAATGGGAGCGAAATGGTGTTCCATTTTTTTTTTTGACTGACTAAAAAAAATCAAATGGAAGATTTTTTTTTTAAAGTATAATTTTCTGAATTTTTTTTTACAATAAATATGAGTAGAACATATTCTGGCTCCCTCATTGGTCAGATTGCTGATTGTATATTTCTTTATTTAAATATGAGTATATTTTCATCTATATATCTAAATACATATATTCAAAAATATGGTTGTACCATATAGATATATATGAGCAGTTATATATTGTGAAGCATATAAATATAAGCCCTACTTAAACAAATGACAGCAAAAATAATTTGTGCCTAGCCTTAAAAAAAGCAGTTACTGAAAATGCATAGCTGCTGCTTAAAATATAAACGCTATTAGAGCATACAATATTACATGAAACAAACATATAGTAAAATATACGTAGCAAGTTATATAGAAAAAACACATTTTTCAATAAATAGACTTTTTACAACTTCAATAAAATTTATACTTACTCTAAATATAAGAAAGAAAAAAATAGAATACTGTTCTAAATCTCAATTTGTCTTAAAATAGGAATATTTCTTATGAGAATCAAATAGTAAACCTTATCTTAAAAATCTAGATCGTTATATTTACACTAATTAAAATTAAACAAAGCGAAAATTGCATCGTCACAAAAAGATATGAATAAGCTGCGAAATGAATAATATTTCCAATTAATTTAATTTGAAAAATATTACTAAATAACTAATATTACTAAATAACTAAATAAAATCTAACCTTCTAAAAAGGAAAGAAAAGTTATTCGAAATGCAATTTTTGCACTTTTAGCCTAAATGCTAAACCAAAACCTCAGCTACCTACGCGCGAAATTTCACAATACAGTTTTAATTAACCCAGGTTCCGGGGGGGTATAAATTTGATAACGATTGATTAATATTATTCACAAAGAGTTTAAATATATATAAAATCTTACCTTTCAAAAATATTCATCGTGTAAACAAACTAAAATTCATCGTTTAAACAAACAACGTGTAAAATTATTAACCAATCAAATTCATTTATCGTCGCGACCAGTGCGGCGCCAAGCGGTAAAAGGCTAGAACTAACGTATTTTGGTTTTACAATTTAAAAAAGTACATTAACCTTTATAGTTTTTGAATAGCCTATATGTTAAACGAAATCTTCAGCTACCTACATGCGAAATTTCATAATGATTTATTCTATAGATTTTGCGCAACGCGATAACAAACATCGATTTTGTATTTCATTTTTATAGATATAAGGATTTCTTACGTATCGTCTAACCAGTCGCGGTGATTGCAGGCTCAATGCAGAACATTTGCCGCCTGAACTATACTCGTAGCACATTCTGCAAGATAACCGCAAATTCTCTTAAAATCAAGAAGTTTTATTATGATCCTAACCTCAATGAATGTCTCAAGATTGGCGATCCATTCTGCATGAAAGGCAAAAATGCTTTCGAGACACAAGAAAAATGTCAGGAATTTTGTGTGGATTCATTAGGTGAGTAAATAGACCTGAGCTGGGTATCTAGGTACAGTGTTCTTAGTGCTTTCTAGATATCTCATATTACATGTGATGTATATTCATGTCTGGGATTAAACTTGCTGTATACATGCTGTAGAAATTTCTCACCTCATGTAGGGCCTATGAATGTCTGTGTTTACACTTGCTGTACACTAGACATTTCTCACAACATGTAGGGCCTATAAATGTCTCTGATTATACTCAGACATTCTAGACATTTCTCACAACATGTAGGGCCTATGAATGTCTTTGATTATACTCAGACATTCTAGACATTTCTCACAACATGTAGGGCCTATGAATGTCTTTGATTATACTCAGACATTCTAGACATTTCTCACAACATGTAGGGCCTATGAATGTCTTTGATTATACTCAGACATTCTAGACATTTCTCATAACATGTAGGGCCTATGAATGTCTTTGATTATACTCAGACATTCTAGACATTTCTCATAACATGTAGGGCCTATGAATGTCTTTGATTATACTCAGACATTCTAGACATTTCTCATAACATGTAGGGCCTATAAATGTCTGTGTTTACATTTAGAACATTCCTAGACATTTCTTATAATATTTAGGGCCTATAAATGTTTGTGTGATTACACTTCCAACATTTAAGCTATATTTTAAAGCAGCTGATGGCTATACATGATGTGTATTGCACTTACTAAAATCTAGACACTTCATACAACATTTGATGTCTATTCTTGTACATCTATAATTATCCCTACTACAATCTAGGCATTCCATACAGAATCTGATGCCTTCACATATGCCTGTGATATTACACACTCAACATATTTAGTAATTTGATATAAAATGTGATACCTTTATATGTCATTTTGCACTTACTACAATCTAGACTTTTTATACAATATTTGAGGTCTATTCCTATACATTTCACATCACTTTACTACAATTTGACACTACATACAACGTGTGTTGTCTATACATGTCACATTGCTTTACTATAATTTATATACTTTATATACCTGGGCTCAGCTGGCCCGACTGATAGAACCCTGTAAGGGCTCCTAATCCAGGAATACAGGATGAGCAGCGTTTGTACTCCATCTTAGTAGCGGCTGCACATGGGGTCTGTTCCTCATGTCAGAGGCGGCCATTTCCTTTGGAGCTAAGTCGGCCTGCCACTGAGTAGTTCCCCTAGCCTCAATGATAGAGTCAGATGCTTTCTATTTCACCCAGTCATGATGGTTGTCAAATCTCCCCGCTATGCTGCATCGGCCGTCGCGCCAGACACCATTCTATATAACAGGTGATATGTCTATTATTACAAAGGCCATATTATACTTAATACAATTTAGATGTTTCCACACAACATGTCTGATAGCCATGATTACAATTTACATATTTTATGAAACACACCAGAATACTATCTCTATACACGAATAATTACAATTATTCCAATTAGCATGTTTCACCCAGTATCTATCTTTATAGATACAACTACAATATTCTAACTACATTTACATAGAACAGCATATTGCTATTATGTAGATAGCTATAACATGATGTGTTGTTTAGTATATTTCATCATAGTAAACAAACAATTAATTTACAAATAAGTATCTAAAATATGCAATATATATTTTTGAATGAAAAATAAACAATATAAAGTATATTTTTTAAACAGAATAAGGTGTGTGCAGCTTCCGAAACAGGTATATATATAATATATGGATGTAAAAATAATAAAAGTATATCAAAATTCGAAACTATTTTAAACGCGAAAGATTCTTTTTGATTTTAAACAATTTCTATTGCCCTTACTGCAATGGAAAAATTAATTATTAAAAAAAATAAATTTTAAAAAGAATCGTGCACGTTTAAAATAGTTTCGAATTTTGATAACAGATGGCGCGCTGGTGCATCATATAATAAAAGTATATACCTGTATACAAGTACAGTATATACCTTATATATATATAAGATATCAATTTTGAATAATATATTTGCTATCTATAAACACAGAAGTTTTCATACAACAGCAGATTCTATCTCTATGTATTTCTGAATACTTTTATTTTGACCTACACATTTTTAACTACATGACTGATGTCAAAACACATACGTGCCTCATTTTTCTTACTACAATCTAGGCCTTTATGACAAATTTGATGCATAGCTCTATACAGGTTTGGTTATATTTCTGCAATATGGGATTTTATAATCAACCCTGATGTCTATTCCTATAACCATATTATTGTGACAAATATAAAACGCCTTTCGATATCAATAGAGCCAATTCATTATATTTTTTTTAATAATCGCAGATTTCGCTTTGCTTTATGAATCGGATTCTTTTAAAGTATTTAAAGTTTAAAATTATTTGGGTTATCAGTATTGTATTTTAAATATTCTAATTATATGACATTTAATACATTTGATACATAAATATGATTTCAATATAAATGGAATCTTTCAAATATTCTATTATATTGAAATATTAAAATTTTATTTGCATAGGCAATTTGAATATTTAATGCAATTTTTGTGGAAAAATATTTTTGATATAAAAATATTTAACTCAAATGTGTGCGCAGATACAAATATAGGTATTTATTTATTATACTTATAATAAACTCGTATAGTAAATCCCCTTTTATTTTGATGGCTAATTTCTACTATAATGTGATCTGCTTAATTATAAAAGCTATTCTATTATGATATCAACCATCATTATTGTACAATGTATTGTTTATATAACTATTGTTCAACTTTCTATTTCTGTGAGTAACTTATAGAAACTTATATTACATGAACTACACTGCTGGCCACCAAAATTGCAACACCAAGACAAGAGATATTACAACAAAATTTATTTTGTAGATAACATGTTGACCAAGTATCAAATGATTAAATTTATAGACTTCTGTGAAGTGTGGTTCCTGCCACAATCTGTAGCCAGAGTAGTCGCTATTGTTGGAGATCACCGCTGCCACACGCCTCGGCATTGATTCAAAGAGACTTTGGATGTGTTCTTGGAGTACAGCAGACCAAGCAGCTTCCACACGTTGCCAAAGTTGATCTGGTGTGGCAGCTGGGAATGTAATCTGGGTCAATGGTTGAGCAACCATGGACCACATGTTTTCTATCGGCGAAAGATCCGGAGAGCGTTTCGGCCAGGGAAGCAATACAATCTGGCGATTGACGAAGAACCTTTGGACAATGCGTGCCACGTGTGGTCGCGCATTATCCTGTTGGAATATGGCTGTAGGCAAGCTCTGAAGGTAAGGAAGGACAACTGGCTCCAACACCTCGGAGATGTAGCGTTGGGTGTTCAAAGTACCGGCAATGCGTACTAGAAGAGTGTGAGAGTGATATCCAATACCGCCCCATACCATTATACCAGTGCAGGATCAGTGTGGCGGTGCATAACGCAGCTATTCAGCATCTTCTCTCCACGGTGTCTCCAGACTCGAATCCGACCATTGTGGTGTTTCAAAGGCGTGACTCGTCAGTAAAGGCAATTGCATTCCATTCTGCCGTCCACATCCTTCTTTCTTCGCACCATTGGCGGCGGAGACGTCTGTGGTTCTGCGTCAAGGGTAGACGAAGCAATGGACGTCTTACATACAGATCACTCTGCTATAAACGGCGTTGAATGGTACGCGCAGACACTGGATGATACGTTACAGACTGGATGTGCTCTGCTACGGTTCGTGATGTAACTGAGTGATCTGTCACTGCCATGCGCACAATTTGCCTGTCAGCACGTGAAGTGGTGCACTGAGGTGGATGCGATAGAACACATCGGTACGTCGTACCTTCCTGCATCCAACGATCACATATCCGCATTACAGTTGTTTGGTTTCGTCCAACACGACTACCGATTTCCCTGAAAGATAATCCACAATCTCGGTAGGCCACTATCCTTCTTCTGTCGAACTCGGATACTTGATCAAAAGATGATCATTGTTTTCTACGAGGCATAATTGATCGTTTTTTTTTTTTCGAAAAAAAAAACCACAAGAAAAACACAATTGCCGAAATTGAAATCGTTGAAATCTCCAAGCCTTAAAAAGTGCTTTGAAGTGGAGCCACAGGCGCACGTGATATGCGTCTGCGCTGAAATTCTAATCATTTTCATATCCCACCTCTGCTAATTCGTGTTGTAAATTTCATGTTATTTGCATGCTTCTTTTAGGATTTTGCATTTACGGTGGCCAGCAGTATATATTATAAATTGAATCTACTCTCTATTCCTCTTTTACCATCTGTGAAAAACTACTGATTTACTATCATATAATACATTATATTCAGACATTTGTCCACAACGGAGGTATTCTGTAAGTGACGATATAAATGTATTAATATATGAACAAAGTAATACCTAGAAATTTATAGCGCATAACATCTTATATATCCTTATAAATGTGCTATTACACTTACAAGAATTTTGATATTCCATATATAAAATTTAATTTTTATTCTCTAACACGTAAATTGTTATTACAATTTACACATATCACACAAAACTTGTTAAATGTATATCTCTATACATGCCTCATTACACTTGCTGCAATGCACTGCACTCGTGTCTAACTCGTAGACATTTTAAACAACAATGATATCTATTCTCTAACACGTATATATGGTTAGGGTTATTACAATCCAGACATTTTAAACAATGGAGGTGATCACGTTTTCACACTTTCCGAAAAGAAATACTCTTATATCCAAATTATTAAAACAATGAAAGAATATTGCTCTATTACCAAGTTCACAATCTTACAAATAATAAAGTAAAACAACGACACTTTTGATATCTATGAAATATCTCTGAAAAAAAGGGTGCCTGAAAAAAAAACTTTAATTCCAACTGAAAAAAAAATGGAAATGGTGTTTTCTTAAAGAATACATCTTCTAAAGGAACTTTACTTTAGGAACTTCCACAATAACCAATTTACCACTTTCAATCGGTAACCGTATTATAAAGTAAACCTCGGCTTAAATATACGTGCAAAGAGGCTTAGAGTTCATGTTCTCTAGCTGCACCATTTCGAGGAACGCAACCCCTGAAGCGGGGTCCTTTATGAAAAGTACCTGGCAGGTGAAAAATGGAAGAATGTTATTACACTGGATGAGGCATGGGTTTACCTCAAAGATAGCAAACAACCTCATGCCATTTACTACGCTTACTCTCAGAAAAATACATTTAAGAACTAGGTAGAGTAATTCAAGGAAATTTTCTCAAAGGGTTTCGTGATCGTTGCAGGTTTCTTCTTCTTTTCTACAATAATAAACTTTTTATAAAGAAGATGGACTTAAATTTTATGATAAATTCGCAAATATATCAAAGACTTGTCTTAGACCCATTATTTGACAAATTTGTCTCATTTTTTTGTATATAAATGACTCAAGATCCGTGTGTCTAAACCAGGATAAAGCCACGAGTCATAATTCACGTTTAGCACGTCAATACCTAAACGAAAAGATAGATAAAAACCGGCATTTCGCACATCTCTTTAAGCACATCCTTGACAAATCCCCAGACTTGGCTCCTATGGAAACATCGATACGTTGTACTTCAATTTGTAAATTATTTTTAATTGAGGGGTAAAATCGTTCATTTAGAAATTTAACACCTTCTGTTTATTAAGTTAATCGAAATTGGTATGCAAAAAAAAAAACTATTAAGATAATTATAACTATATATATATGCATATTTTAATATATTACCCAAAAACCCAATCAATTCAAATAACTATTTTGAATATTCTTGGTATCTTTTTATATAAAAATATATAAAAAATAAAAAGGCATATCCTGACCAGATATCCATGTGCTTTTCAGAAGGCAGGGCGCCATCTGGTGGAACAGAAATCAACTGCTCATTGATTTAACCTGTTCCCTGATATTTGGCCAATCCAATTTCTTGATAAATCAAGAAAAGCCATCCACGAACGCGTTTCGCGCTGTTGGCGCTCGTCAGCGTGGAGTAGGCTGTACCACTGCGACAAAAAAAAACGCGTTCGTAGATGGCTTTTCTTGATTTATCAAGAAATTGGGTTGGCCAAATATCAGGGGAGCAGGTTAAATCAATGAATAGTTGATTTCTGTTCCACCAGATGGCGCTCTGCCTTCTAAAAAGCACATGTGACCAGTCTGGATATGCCTTTTTTAGTTTTTATATCAACACCTGACCTTTTTATTTTTTTTTCTATTGTTTTTTCATAAAAATGTTTATTATATATTTTTTGTTTCAACAAAATGGAATATGTGTGCAGATATCATGACAGGTATTTATGAATAAATATTTGAAGTGTAAAATATCAATTTTGACCATTTTCTATATTTTTTGACATTTCTATACAATAATTGCTATATATTTTATTTGTCAGTTTGGAATACTGTAATCTAAACATTTTATACATTATATGATAGCATGATATGTTAATAGGTAGGTTTAATAATATAGATGTGAATATAATGGCAGTTAGCAATAATAACTGTCTTCCTCAATTTGGGAAAGAGCTTTTTTATACATCAATGAAAGATATTGGCTGTTGATACAACTAATCTAAATAAACTTCCTTCAGTCCAATGTCGAAGTGAAAAGACGCCATTCCCTTCTTCTATTTATTGATAAAACAAATGGTAATCACAAGGACTTAATCGAATCTTTAGGCTGATGTAATGAGACTTTCATATAAAATAAGCTATAGGTTATTTCACAACTATGGCTATGTAGGGTCTTGAATTTTTCTTTAACAGCACCATTCCGGATAACAGAAGTATTGGAAGTTTGTCTTTTATAGTCTTTTACAAACGGTTAGAATCTGGCATTCACGTGAACTCGTTTGGTTAAACCTTTGGTATGAATCCGCACAACAATGAACCCTTGTTCATTATTACTCAATTAAAATTATTATTAAACTATTTTTTTAGAACTTGTTTTCATATATCTCTAGTACACGTGGTACAGGCCATGATAATCATGGTGGGTAGAAGTAGGACGACTGCTTATACTGTACGTGCACCACATGTCTACACATGTGAAAAGCAGTTCGACTTTGCATTTGCAAATATGCCAGAGCCCCGTTTTGTTACTTGCATTCGCTGGTGGGATTGGATTTTATCAAGAATCAGTGGCCATTGGAACATTTTTATATCAGAAAAAAGTGCCCAATGCGGGATTCGATCCCGTGTCGTAATGGTCGATAACCAACGGTTCAGACCACCCTTCCACCGACCCCCTTTTATTATAAATGAAGATAGTTAACATGAGTTTTATATAAATCGGATTCGGAACTAACTTTTTAGGCGTAGGCATTCTACGTCCATTCTGACAGCTATTGTGTTCTTTTACTGGACGGTTAATGGTTGGGAGATCAGATTTCATCAACAGTAACAATCCGCTCCATAAACTCTGATTCAATTAGATTACAAACAAGAAATTATTTTGTGAATTTTTCATATATATTGAATGTTTCATATATATTATATAACAGTCAAGAACCCATAGGTAGGTTTTTTCTATAATTTCATATCCCACTTTACGATAGTTTCACAGGAACCTTAGAAATTTTACCAACGCCTTGTGTATCATGACAAATATTATCAGTGACTCACTTTACTCTCTATCGTCTCAAAGTTTCACTCAGAGAGGTGAAATATTGTTCAGGTGGGGGTATTCGGAACAAAAACAAACACACACTCAAACATTTCTTCTCTATTTATAGTAATTTTTAAAAATATATTTAACATATCACAAATAATGTAGACATCAACATTACCATAATTATATTGTAAGATTATAAACACAAAAGGAACTTCTTCTATAGAACATGTTTATTTCGCTAGATTTCAAACGACATTGTTCTTCAACGGGCGTAAAGACAAGGTGTGATGTGTGACACGCATCTCATATCACACCTTGTCTTCACGCCCGTTGGAGAACTATGTCGTTCGAAAGCTAGAAAAATAAACATGTTCTACAGAAGAAGCTCCTTTTGAGTTTATAATCTTATAATATATCACACATAAATCTTGTAAGTGTTTTCATATAGAAAAGGCTGTATAATAGGCTGTAATATACATTAATATCTTCTAATAGTTTAAAAACAAAAACGTTTACCTAATTCTGCTTTATATTTAATATGTTGAAAATATCTCTAATTAAAATGTTACAACAAACGGAGATGTGTGTGCAGATACCGAAGAAGGTATTTATAAATATATCTAAATGTTATAATATAATGTAAGATATCCATTTTGATCCATTACTATATTTCCTTCTCTTATTCCATTATTCCACTGTATGGGAGGTTTCCGCTTATAGTTCTCCAGCTCATTGTAAGTGAGACCTGAACGTGTTTAGATACAAAGATAATTTACACACAGTTTCTGATGACTTTTATTAGTCGAAACTGATAGAAAAATTAAGGAAAAGGCATATCCTGATCGTGCAACTAATAGTTAATGATGGCTTTCGCTATTTTCGAAATAAATATTTGATCTGTAATTATTCCAGAATTGGATAAATACCCATTTTTTTATTAATCAAAAAACTAACCACTTACGTTTTTCGGGCTGTTGGTCCTCATCAGCGTAGTGCAAGCTGTACCTCAACGACAAAAAAAAACTGTTCTTTCGGGCATCCTGAAAAAAAATCATAAAACGGATATTTAAGGCCAGAAGTGCGAGATTACACCAAACAATGTTTAAAAAATAGTATAAAAGTGATATTTTACTGAGATTATGTGGATAAATTAAGAAAAACTTTAAGTTTTTGATTGCACAATAAGGAGATGCCTTTTCTCAATTTTTCCACCTAATCCTGATACAATTTCACTTTTTGTACTCTTTTTTTTTTTTAACACATTGAGAGAGAAATGT
This sequence comes from Cordylochernes scorpioides, assembly GCA_030710605.1. Classification (NCBI taxonomy): domain Eukaryota; kingdom Metazoa; phylum Arthropoda; class Arachnida; order Pseudoscorpiones; family Chernetidae; genus Cordylochernes; species Cordylochernes scorpioides. Next base: position 64,807,954 of record CP092876.1, on the reverse strand, counting down.
TTATATAATCCTCAGATTTATATATGATCAAACACAGTTACGATAATATTTGCATATATTCACAAAGTACTTAATGCCAAGTGTAAGAGAGGAAAGCTATGCTGAGATCGATTAATGAGAATACCATGGATTGACAAACTAAGCAAAGAAGATGTCTTGAAATTTTTAGGAGAGATGCGTCCTACTGGTGACGATAGATATGAGGAGAGTCTACATGTTTGATCATCTTGTGTTCCCATTCGAAATGAGTCAAGTTATTGATTGAGGTATAAATGGAAGAAAGACCAAAAAATGCCGAGAATGAAATTTTTGGAAAATTATATTGAAGTCCCTGCGATATCATCAAAAGACTAGATACAGGAAGAAATTTTGAGAAAACATTAATACTACCAGCCGTAAACCAAGTGGTTAAGAAAAATAGACCGTAAAATGTATCAAAATGTACTTATTTAAAAGTTGTGTATAAAATATAATATAAAAATATCCTCAAAAATATATTTAGAGAGTTTTTTTATCATATAAATAAGAGTATATATGCGCTGCACACGCAAAGTTAAGAAATTCAAATTAATTGTTTTTAGGTTACATTTATCTCTTGACTGAGAGAATGCTACCAAATAATTAGCTCAAAGGAAAACATAACTCTTTCTGAAAATCTATAAAAATAATTAAGCGCAAGAATGAGGCGCCATCTATCGACCGACTCCACAAACTAGCGGACTCAGGTCGAGACAAAGTTGCTTATGCAAACTGAGAAGCGCCCACCTGAAGACTATGGTTTCGGGATAATGACCATTGTCAGTCCAGGGCGAGCTTTTATTCCATGAGATCCACAATGAATAAAATGAATTCTTCACTAATTTCTAAAGAGGTGCTTATCTGGTAAGTTGGCTATGCATTATCTATGGTTTAAAATATAGATGAAGGATTCGCCTAGATGTAGCGTCTCTTTTGATGAGAGAAACGATCTTTAAATTTATACATATACGTATATTCACACAAAATATTTATCACTAGTTGAAGAGCCATGGCTTGAAACCTTGTCTTTTAAATACATAAATTGTTCAAACTCTAATAGGTCGATATCTTGTGGACATTCTGAAAGAAGTGAGGTTTGTGCAGATTCTGATAGAGTTGTCTGCCTCAAGATCGACGTCATTCCTTGTGGGGAGCCAAAGAAGAAATGGTACTACGACGATGACGACGAGATGTGCCATGAGATGGGCGAGGAATCCTGCGTTACTGGCCGCAACGCCTTCATAACAAAGGAGGAATGCACGAGCCTCTGCCAATCCCTAGAAGGAATATCTAAAGTCAGTAAGTATGATCTGACAATCTTGTGAAGGTTCATACTACCTACCGAAGGAGAATTGGCTAGATACAGTATGCATATATAGACAATTTTGAGAAGATTAATACTACCTACCGAAGCGAGAATTGCTAGATCCAGTAAGTATGCTTAGAAAATATTGTGAAGGTTCATACTAACTACCGAATCAGGAATCTCTAATTCCGATAGGCTTAGAAATTCTTGTGAAGGTTCATACTACCCACCGAAGTAGTAATGGCTAATTCCGATAAGTAGCTTAGGAATTCTTGTGAAGGTTCATACTACCCACCGAAGTAAGAATGGCTAATTCCGATAAATATGTTTAGAAATTCTTATGAAGGTTCATACTACCTGCCGAATCAGGAATGGCTAATTCCGATAAGTATGCTTAGAAATTCTTGTGAAAGTTCATACTTCCCATCGAAGTAGGAATGGCTAATTCCGATAAGTATGCTTAGGAATTCTTGTGAAGGTTCATACTACCCACCGAAGTAGGAATGGCTAATTCCGATAAGTATGCTTAGGAATTCTTGTGAAAGTTCATACTACCCACCGAAGTAAGAATGGCTAATTCCGATAAATATGTTTAGAAATTCTTATGAAGGTTCATACTACCTACCGAATCAGGAATGGCTAATTCCGATAAGTATGCTTAGAAATTCTTGTGAAAGTTCATACTTCCCATCGAAGTAGGAATGGCTAATTCCGATAAGTATACTTAGGAATTCTTGTGATGGTTCATACTACCTACCGAATCAGGAATGGGTAGATTCAGTAAGAATGACTGGACAATCTTGTGAAGGTTCATACTACCGCATACTACCATACATTCTGCGTTAGCAGAATATCTCACAGAGATCATTTTTTTATTCGTGTTTTTCTAGATCTAATTTTGGTATAGTTGGGTATATCTCTACCAGATATATAATAAACCAATCATTGCGATCTTTTCAATGCCAGTCTTCTTTTGATTTTCTTGATACAATCTTCTTTTTGTTTAATAAATGAACCCAAATAAATAAAAGAGTAAATAGTTCCTATTTATAGAGTGTTGATAGTTGTTTATTGACAAACACCATTTACTGCACTCTACTGCTTTTTTTTTTTTAGCATTCCCATGATTCAAAGCTTCCCCACCAATAATTATTGAAAATATTGATTTATTATTTTTGCGTTGTATAATATTTTTTAATGTTTTGTTTTTTCCAGATCTTTGAATATTTTTTCTATTAGAATTTTTTCAAAAAGAATTGTATATATATTCTTCAATCAGCACTAATTATTGAAAATATTGTATTTATATTTTTTAAAATGTTAAATAAAATTAATTAAAAGCTCAGAAGTTTTGATTTATTCTTTTAAAATAATACACTTCAAGAGACAAAAAAAAAAACGTAGCAAGAAATAGTTATTCAAATTGGGCAAAATATGATATCTGACGACGGTTCCGCTTAAATTTCAAATTATTATGTTACGAAATGGATCCTTTTTTGGATCCCTCCTTTTTATTTGGCAAGATAGCCGAGAGGCAAAGATACCAGAGTAAAGTTGAGGGAAAATGGGTAGACTCCAGTTGCTAGGGATGGCCCATGTGTAAGGTAAAAGGCGCCTGAAACGGTATTTCGGTGTGGAGGAGAACAGACAGTTTTGGTGATATCGGCGGTGACAGAAGACGCGAGAAGTGGTCTCCAGGCGTGTGGCCGTGTGGATTAACCGGGAAGACATTGCCAAAGAGGACGAGGAGGATCCTTCTAGGCAAGTCCAACTACTGTATATAATTATTAATCCCCTTAAAGATCTTTGAATAAAGTATATCGAACTAAGCTGTATCCACATCAAATCCACATTGTTTTCCTAGAAACCTTGTACGCAAACATCGACGGCTGAAAAGCGTCGTAACATTTGGTTTCAGAAGTTGGGATACAGCTTAGTTTGCGAGATGGCAGAGCTAACCGATTTCGAAATTGAAGAATGTAAGAAAATGTTGGAAAATATTACTATTCTAATTAATCATAAAATGAAAGAAAACTTTGCTTCACTGGAGTCCCGATTGAGAAGGCTCGATAATAGTGTAGATGATGTCCCAGTAGTATGCAGCCAATTCTCCTCAGTTAGAAACTACTGAATTCTCTGCTAAAATCAACGCTCCAACCTATGAATAATAGTCTTCGTGGAACTGCTGTGAGACCCAGTTCGAAGTGGTGGCCTTGGGCAATCGCTGGAGCTCCAGTGAGAAGGCAATAAACCTGGCCGCATCGCTCCGAGGTTCAGCCACGGAGGTTCTCCAGTCCCTGCCACTAGAACAAAGATTGGACTATGAATGTCTGATCCATGCCCTGACTCTGCGCTTCGAAGATGACAATTTTCAGCCCTACCATGTCGTGAAACTAAAGAACCACCGCCAGAAGCTCGACGAGACGCTGCAGAAGTTGGCAGCAGATGTCGAAAGGCTAGCGAGGTTAGCCTTCCCTGATTGCCCCCGCCATGTTCAAGATATGAGGTCATATAAAAAATTTGTGGATGCCATCGAGGACCCTGAGTGTCAACAATAAGTGCGAATGTCTGACGCTAAGACATTACAGGAGGCGTTGATCCACGCACGAGGCAGCCCGTGATGCGACAAGGGGCAATCAGAAGGTAGTGCGCCTAATGAAGGCCGACGAATCTCAGGAAGACGGGGACATTAAAGGAGCCATTTCTTGGGGACAGAGAACATAGAATAAATAAAAACAAGTAAGTTTTTTTCCAGATCATCCCCAGGGACCATTGGCCCTGGAACTGTGGTAAACACACAACAAGGGCACATTAGAGATAATAGCAGAGTACGGCGGACTTTTTCGGAAAGGGACAATACTATCCCCAAAATATTCAGGAAACTAAAATTAGCTGACCTTACAGGGCCGAGGTTGGATAAACGATTTGATAATGTATCAGGAAAAATCATCAGAGTCTCCAGGAAGCTCCAATGAGCTGGCCACAGAAGAACTTGTCAACGGGGTGCCTTGTCGAATGGTGATTGATTCCGGCGCAAACGTCACCTTGCTCCGTGTTGATTTGACTCTGAGAATGGGGTCAATCTCAAAGCGACTTCCTTTACTGTAAGTGCACTACATGTCTACACATGTAGAGAGAAGTTTGACTTTTCTACTCATATATATGTCAAAGCCCCGTTTGGTTACTTTCACTCACTGAACATTTTATAAAATAGGGAGCCGTTTATGCTTTTTTTTTCTTCATAAAAAAAGAGCCAAAAGCGGGATTCGATTCCAGGTCGTGGCTATCGAAAATCTCGACGGTTTACACCATTCGTCCCCCAACCAAACCTTTTATGATGAACTAAAATGATTTAAGAGATTTATTTCTAAAACTAAGATGGAGAAGAGATATTTCAATACGACAAAATCTGATCAAGCTTCGATCGTAAACCCGTTCTTCTACTTGTACAAAACCTATTAGGAAAAGATCGCGCATATACATATGGCAGATTTGCATAACTAAAGAAAGAATTTGAGATGTAAAATTATAGAAAACTAGGTGAAAAATCACATTTATAATTTATTCTTCATTTAGTTTAATTATTATCTTTTAAATGTACATATGGGAATATATTTATTATCCTATTTATTCACTTTCCTATTATTCAAACTTATATATAATCCTATATGCAATTAAAACTAAATCAGCTTCAATCCCAATCCCTTTCTAAACATATTGTTAACTAATTCTGGGAGCAACTTAGCTTTTTATTCACAAAAATTACAATGTTAAACTGATCTTTAGCAATTATATTATTGCATTATACTAACCGTTTTCTTTGTTTTTTCCATTAGATAGCTAACGCCAGGAGGCCAAGAATATTTTCCATCTTCTTCTTCTTTCTTATCTCCTCTCAATCATATTAGGGTATCAAGCTTGTAGAGCTTGAGACTTGGCAACCATCATGACTGGGTGAAGTAGAATGCGTCTGTCTTTGTCATTAAGACTGGGAGCACTACTCAGTGGCAGGACGACTTTAGCTCCAATATGAAATGGCCGCCTCTGACATGAGGAACAGACGCCATGTGCAGCCGCTCCTAACATGGAGTACAAACGCTGCTCATTCTGTATCCCTGGATTAGGAGCCCTTACAAGGTACTATCAGCCGGGCCAGCTTAGCCCAGGTTTTTAGTGAGCTTGTTACTGATCCCCCTCTTCCTTTTTCATCCGAGCTTGGGACCGGCAAAGGCGGAGTTTATATTTTCCATAATGTCGCTAAATTATATAATAGCCCTCCTAATAAATTCTGAACTCATGATATATCTTTTTATATGACCACTATAACGAGGTTTATTCAAGATCTGAAAAAACTAAGCAACGGTTCACTTTGGCAGCACAACGAAGCCATTCGTGTAACTCGTGAAGCTCAGGCTTAAAACCAGTGAGTTTCATCCTCACAAAATATAACGTTCATTTTTTAAAATAAAGTTCACGATAAGATTCAGAATACGCCTTATTATTGGTCATATTTTAACCTATGTTTATTGTATTATATGCCTCAACACTTTCTTTTGATATCATATGCATTACATACATAATTTGGTATATAAAAAAGTTGATGAAAAAATAAAGTTACGTATCAAATATTTTATTTCTTTCCGTTATAGACAACATACTATCATCTTTTCCATTGAGTTCTTCGTTAAAATTGAAATAAAATTGTTTTTGAGTATTTTTTTTTCAAATGTTAAACACAATAAATTTTCTACATGTCCTAATTTTTTTAGTGTGTTCAATGTTCAATATATATTCACACAGTTTTGATCTCACACTTTACATTAAAAATTTATTTTCCAAATAAGAGTGTGATATGTCTAAAAAGTATATATACACGTGAATATATGCATTTTTTTATTGAGAAGACTCCTTTTTAGCACGTGAGTAACATCTTCCCACTTTTTACAAAATAATATTGCACTTTTGGCACTATATTTGATGGAGCGAGTTGTGGTTGTTGTAGTGTCCAATGAAGAGCCTCAGATGTCTCCATGCATCTCTATCACAGCAGTCGCAATGTCTACTATCTTGGGTGTGTAAAGCTGCTGCTCTGGGTCCATGTCAATTTTCTGCAAGGCTGCGGCCTTCGCTAAGCATAAGAATATGTGAGTAGGTGTTAGTTCCACACCAGCACAATTGTTCTATATCCTGTAGGTTCTTGTGCGATCTGGATGTATTGGAATTGAAATGAGTAAAATATAAATTTCCATTCAATAGAAAGAAAGACATGCTTAATTAATGCTGCAACCACCGTTTATAAATACAGAAAGAAAAAATAAGGTTTAAACCATTAAAATGTGTGGAGCAAAGGGCAAAAAAGCTATGCTAAAATTGATATTTGAAAATGATTTGACAAAAAGAAATAACTATAAGCAATTGAAAACTATTGAAAAAATGGTTGAGAATTTAAAAAGTTAAAATGGGGTAAATATATAAAAAGGTAGATACAAAGTACCTTGGAAAGGATGATGCAGGCTGGAGTGGATTTCCGGAGATGGCGGACGTTAGATGGAAGAAGGCTACGATAAATTTACATAGATAATAATTGTCATTAGGTAAAACAAGAATCATGATATAATCATTGGTGTATTTTGAATTAAATGCAAAATAATAAATTGGAATATTATAAAACATTGATAAGGTTAATGATGCGAGAATGCGTGATGCATTAGCACGCCATCTGTTATGAAAATTGGAAACTATTATAGATGCGTATGATTCTTTTGAATTTTAAACGATTTATTTTAAACAAAAAAAGCAGTAGAAATTGTTTAAAATGCAAAAGTATCATACGCGTCTATAATAGTTTCGAATTTTCATTTATTAATTTGTTGTTTTCTTGGCCAACTGTTTTGCATATGGAGTGATGTCTTAAAATTTCTTTAAGGATGGAAATGTATTGGATAATTTACCTATATTTAAGTGTATAAGGTAGAATAATGACATGGTATAAAAGTTAATTTGGTGAAAATGGTTTAAATTATTTGCACAAATTTATAAATTTAGTTGAAGATAAAAATATGGCATGAGGTCTATCATAAACTGCTGGCCACCGTAAATGCAACACCCTGAAAGAAGTATGTAAATAACATTAAATTTACAATATGCATTAGCGGAGGTAAGATATGCAAATGATTAAAATTTCAGCGCAGACGCACATCATGTGGGCATTTGGCTCCACTTCAAAGCACTATTTAGTACGCATTGCCAGTACTTTAAACAGCCAACGCTACATCTCCGAAGTTTTGCAGCCAATTGTCCTTCCTTACCTTCAGGGCATGCCCACAGCCATATTTCAACAGGATGCGCGATTACATGTGGCAGGCGTTGCCCACAAGTTCTTCGTCAATCGTCAGATTGAATTGCTTCCCTGGCCAGCTCGCTCTCCGGATCTTTCGCCGATAGAAAGCATGTGGTCCATGGTTGCTCAACGATTGACTCAGATTACATCCCTAGCTGCCACACCAGATCAACCTTGGCAACGTGCGGAAGCTGCTTTGTCTGTTGTACCCCAAGAACACATCCAAAGTCTCTTTGAATCAATGCCGAGGCGTGTGGCAGCGGTGTACTCCAACAATGGCGGCTACTCTGGCTACTGATTCTGGCAGGAACCACACTTCACAGAAGTCTATAAATTTAATAATTTGATACTTGGTCAACATGTTATCTACAAAATAAATTTTGTTGTGATATCTCTTGTCTTTCTTGGTGTTGCAATATGGGTGGCCAGCGGTGTTTTTCGGAGCTAATTATAGAAAGGAAAATAAGGTTTAAACGATTAAAATGTGTGGTGCAATTTAAAGGACAAAAAAACTGATAAATTGGCATATTTAAAAAATTCTATATTTTGCTGAATATTAGTTATTCGGAATACATGCATTTTTATTATATTGGTATGTAATATACGAATATTTTATGATATTGTTATGCAGTATATGAGTATTTTATGATATCGGTATGGAGTCGTGGAAATCTTAGTAAAAAATTATAAACAAACTTTAAATAACAATTGGATTGTTTGATAAAACATTTGATAAAGTGATACCTGACTTGAGGCTTGAAGAATAAGTAAAATATAAGATTACGTATATACAAGATGATTTGAGCCGGGCATGGTTTTATATAGGGAAAGCCGCGACATCTGACGGTCGACTTTACTCATATTTTAAAATATAATAATTTTTATTTAAATATATATATGTATATATATATATATCCTATATATTAAAACCTTTCAGTTAATAACTAAACATGAGCGTCTTAATTTATAATTAAAATTGTTGAAATAGTATAAAAGTGAAGTTGTGTACTGGGTTCAGATAGTTAAAATATGAAAAATACATATCCTGATCGTGCAACTGAAAATTTGAATGAATTACGCCATCTATCGGCACAAATATCGAATAATCTTTGATTTTTAATTATCTTAAAATACTGACCAAATACTTTTGTTTTGATAAATCAAGAAAAGAGTCAAGATTGAAGCACCACGAAAGCTAACAAGCCTGAAACACGTACATGTGGTTGATCTTTCTCTATTTATCAAGGAAGGGTATTTGTGTATATTATATAAGGTTGTCCCAAAAGTTCGTGAACATATTATGATTTATTTTGCAAGTGTTTACGAACTTTTGGGAAAACCTTAGGAAAATTACAAGTATAATAGAATTCTTATAAAACTTGTATAATAGAAGGTGTATGAAAAAGTAAAGTTGTATAAGCGTATGATTTTGCTTTGTTTTAAAAATGAATCGATGTTGGTTCCCAATGCTTGAATTGAATATTACACCTTAGTTTTATTTATTTTATTGCTTAAAAAGGAACACAAAAAAAAAAAAAGAAACTACAATTGCAAATGATTTGATAACTAAGAAGAAAAAACAATAATATTATTTAAAATGATGATGATAAAAAATTGAATAAGTCTGCCAGAAAAATGCTTCTATGAATTAAAAAAAAAAGAATAATTACAAAATTAACATATAAACTTCAAACAGAGTTCTTATAGAAGAATGATTTAATCTCTAATGTTCTATATCAAGGGTGGCCAATCAGCAGGTGGGTCAAGTTTCAGAATTACAAAGCTGTCCCAAAGTTTGTAAACAGTTGCAAAATAAAACATATTCATATGTTTACGAACTTTTGGGACAACATTGTATATTCTCTGGAATAAAAATAAAAACCTATTAGTGTTTGCCATCAACAACCTTTAGTTAAACAATAAATATATGTGGTTTTCTTAATTATTATTTGTTTTCAAAATTTCTTAAGACTCTAGACACTTCATGACAGTTTCAAGGTCGTTTCCCAGCCAGATCTAGCAGGAAAGGAATGGTGAAGAGGATGTTCCAAGACGGATGCATGCAGGAAGGAAGACGCGTGGCTTCTGATTCAGTAGCTTAGAAAGTTCCTGGCGACCTTGGCAATCAGGAACTGTGTTACATCTGATTTCGTAACTTAGAGAAATAATGGTAACCTTGACTATCACATGTTGTTTGGCTCAAGATTTAGTAGTTTATAAAAACAAAAGTTAACTATTGCAAGTTTCGTGGCTTATGATTTAATAACTTATAACAGCAATGGTTTAGTTGACAAATTCGAAATTTTGATTTCAAATATCCAGTATCTTAGGGTGGTATTGATGAAATATATTTATATGATCACTTTTTTCGAATTTACAAACGAGACAACAAATCTGAACATTTGTTTATGACAAGAAGGTTCTCTAAAAATGTTATAATCCCCAGAGAGAGAGAGATTGAATATACCTTTATTAATCGTACATATAATATTATGAAAAACGAAAGAAAAAAATAAAAGATAAAAAGGTCAGGTGTTTGAAATCAAAAATAAAAATGGCATATCCTGACCAGGAGCACATTCATGAATTGCTTTTCTTGATTATCAAGAAATTGAGTTGGCCAAATATCAGGGAACAGGTTAAATCAATGTTTAGTTGATTTCTGTTCCACCAGATGGCGCTATACCTTCTGTAAAGCACATGTGCTCCTGGTCAGGATATGCCTTTTTTATTTTTGATATAAGATTGTATAGAGTTATTTAGAGAGAAAAAGAAGTATATAAACAAAATAATTACAAGTTATTTGTATCAGACGAATCCCACTGGGTGTCGTCTTGTTCAATGTCGCATTCTGTCCTGAAGTCAGCGAGTCTCTTGTCTAGAGAGAGAGAGGAGATTCCTCCCCTAAAACCATTTCTGAGATTCCACCCTTCAGTGCAGCGTATATAAGCAGAATCGTCCAATACAGTATTAGAGCTCTGAGAAGCGGTCTGGTGGAATAAATTGGCGAAACAGCTTGGAGGGTTCAGGGATGAGCCAAGCCCTCCCAATATATTTTTGTAATCGCAGTAAGGACAGTAAAAGTTTGTATTGTGTATAAAAGAATCATTCGTGCTTTTAAATCCTTTCATTATAAATATTTAGTATACTTTTAAATATATATTTCATATTCTATTCCTAAATGAAATCAATTAAAGAATGAATAATTATTCCAAAATTAAAATTCCTTGTATTTTATGATCATTAGGAACTAAATATGTATCACCAAGAGAGAGTTTTATATTATAGATATTTTAACATATTTGACCAAGTTTTGGAGATTCTTTATGCTTTTCTACAGACAATTAACTGATTCAGGATCTGTGATGTTTAAAAACTTCAAATATTTATTACAGGGAGTTTTCTTTTTGAATATTAAATTCAAGCTTTCCAGTGGTATTCGCTCTTCTCAATGGGCTTAATTAAAACATTGAATATTTCTTACAAGAAGTATTTGCAAATATAAGGGCGCAAGCGTGAATATTTACTCACACACAACCATTATTTGAATAAAATATCTTTAAAATATAATAATAATATTTTACCTTGAATCATGAATATACCTAATGTGTAATATATACGGATAAAATGTTTATAATTAATTTTAAATAACGCATAATCGAATAATGATAAGTGTAATATACCTTATAATAATATTATAAAATACTCTATTTAATTAATTTATTTTGAATGTTTGGAATTGGCAGCACTGTAATTATTGTTGTTGTTGTTGTTGTTATGAATATATTAAAAAATAGCATTAAAATATATATAATTAAAATTTGTTTCTTAAATTTGTAAAGCATATTTATATATTTAATCGAAGGAACATCACAATAAGTATTGTGAATTAAATGACTATTAAATTTAACTTAGCTATGTTAGAGTTATATATAATATGTAGGTAAAAATACAGCAGCATATAGAGAGGAGAAATTTAAATGATAATAATTTCTCTCTGTTATTTATCTTAAATTTTCAGGTTCGAATTTATTTGAAAAATATTATTGTTGAATCTTCAGGTTTTCTTTATATGAAATTAAAAATTGAGAGGAGTTAAAATAAATTCTATTTGTCTCCAAAAATGAGTTAAATGAGCTTCCAACATAAATCTATTCAGTATATATGATATAACTGAATTCTGTACAAGTGTATTGTCGCGTATTTGAGGCTGAAAAACACCTACAACCTCCACCAATAGATGGCGCTTCAGCCTATTTCTGTTCTGGGACTGGTGTGGGAGTCTGCTGTGGTCCTGTTTCCTGGAGCCAATAGTTGTAAATAGATGTTTATATTAGCTCTAGTATGTAAATAACTGTATATACCCGTTAATTGATATATTTGAGTTCTTATGTAATGTGGATTAGAGATGACAATAAAGGAATGTTAGCAGACTTGTTTCCAGTTGCTGTTGTGTCTCTCTCACTCCATCCAACATCACAGCGGCTACTCTTCTGGTAAGTCTCTCGTGTACCTCCACCAGTAGTAAGGCCGAGAGATACTGTTAGAGTGGTGTTTCTCAGAAGGTCTGCAGGGAAGAGCTGCAGAGGAGAGCAACGGAGCCTGGGTAGGTGATTCACGGAGGAGGAAGCGGCGTCGTCACGAAGAACCGGAGGGGACGTGCACGACAGTATTTAAGGCCAAACTTGCGTATATACGCTTAACACACGAAGAAAGGGGGGGAGAAGTCAGACCACACCTCCCTGCGGTCCCCCCTGGACCCTTGGAATATTTGACCAAATTCTGGTTCGTTTCCAAGGTGACTAACATGGCAACGGCACCCATTTTTCAATAACACCCAAGATAGTGGACATTGCTGCTGCTGTGATGGAGATGCATGGAGACATCTGAGGCTCTTCTTTGGACACGACAACAACAACAAGAAGAAACAATAGAAAAAAAAAATAAATAGAAAGGTCAGGTGTTGATATTAAAAATAAAAAGACATATCCTGACCAAAATCACATGTGCAATATATAATTATAAAGAAAGTAATGCTTATATGAATCAAGATGCAGCAATATACTTGTGTGGTAGTATCAACGTGTTTTGAAATTAGATACCAGGACCTACAAAAGAGCTGAGAAACCGAATAACTCAATTCGTATTAGTGATTGACAAACTATTTTTCAAAAATAATAATTAAAAACCCAGCTGCGTGTGTCAATCTATCAATAGAAACAGAACAACCAGGAGGATATTTATTAATCAAACTTCTAATGAAATGGTTGATGCAATAATGTCACATTGCAGTAACAGGGACAAACAAATGGCGACGTCATTCATATACCATCACAAACACATGCTGGACACGACGACAACAACTAACACATGCTGATGGATATGTATAGGGAATCCGTCCTCTTTCCTTCTTATTGAGAATTGAAAACGTTTTGATATATTATCATTAATAACATTTATAATTTTTCCACGGGGGGTCGGTGGAAGGATGGTCTAAACCGTTGGTTTTCGACCGCTACGACCCGGGTTCGATTCCCGCATTAGGCATTTTTTATGTTTAAAAAAATGCTTCAATGGCCCCCGATTCTTGCAAAAATCCAACCCCACCAAAGAGTGCAAGTAATCAAACGGGGCTCTGGCACATTTGTAAGTGCAAAGTCGAACTGCTTTTCACATGTGTAGACATGTGGGGCACTTACAGTAAAAGTAGTCACCTACTTCTACCCACCATGATTATCATGGCCTGTACCACGTGTACTAAGGATAAGCAAAAAAATAAAAAATAAGTTTTCCATAATTATATATATCAAGACTATAAAATATCTATGAAGCTAGTTGATTCTCTCTCTCTCTCTCTCTCTCTCTCCTGAACAACTAAGTTTTTAAAATATCATCAGCATCATTATATTGCCATGTAGAAAATTAGGGAAGACAAAAACTTCAGGTTGAGACAGCAAATTATTTAAGGCAAGAACAAACTATGAAGGATAAACAAAATATAAGAAAATGAGGGAAGTTTACAGAGTAGTAAAATATAAACATAAAAAATGATTCTCTGTGAATACTAGTGTGAAATAATAAATTCTTGGTTACAATATCTTATTGCGATGAACAACGGAACAAAAGAGTATATCGTCCCAATATGTAAATAACACCTACTATTAATATGTCGCATGTGAAATATGTGTTAGGAATTGCCAAGAGAGGTATCGGAAGATTAAAAATGGTATACATATACAGTGGCAGATTATTATGTTCATATTTGAATACACTTTATATACATATTGACAGAGTTGTATATTGGCATAATATTTTATCCTATACTATTTTTGCGTAACATGTAAAAATGGGTAAAGAAAATTAAAATCACTGTTAAAAGGAGAGATTGAGAAAATAAGATGGACTGACCACATTAGGCCAATCACTCAGTCCGCGGTTCCAATTCCATTTTTATTCTAGTAAATGTTTCATTGACCGCGTTATCTCAGAATTGAAAATTTATGGCTCTGAACCTTCATCTAAGATGCTGAAATGGGTTATTCTTGGAGTGTATGGGTTCCTATGTAGCTTAAGACACTTATGACAACTTGCGACATTCCAATACGTGCTAGATTGTAACGACAGTTATATCTCGGCATTTGAAATCTAATCTATGATTGTTAACATCACAACAATAGCCATTATTGATCTGGACTACTACCGATCTGTTTCTACTGAATCTACAGCACATCTTTCTGGACCACGGATACCAAGGACCTAACAAGGTAGATCCAGGAATGTGCCTATTCCACTCTACTCCTAGGACCTCCTGATACTGATGTCCTGGACTTGCTAAATTATACCGACCCGCATGGCCTATTTACCACGGGACTGTCTAGAATGGATTCCAGCTATATGGGTTACTTGGACTCCAGTCCGTGAGTAGCTACTTTCACCTTCTCACACAGGTCACATTACAACCTCCAAATGTCCGATGTAGCATGTATTGATCACACTAGGTAGAAGTGTGCTAGCCAACCATGTCTGAATACCAGTTAAAGCTAACCCTAGTTTATTGAATAACTTGCATTATTCTGAAAGCTTTATTTTAATCAAATTTATACCTCTTTGCACCTGACTTCTTACACTTCTATTTTTTAACAAAATAATTTCAGACACATTTTGAGAAGATACATTGTATTCATCTGTCTTTAAGCAGTTTTTTCACCGTTTATTTATATATAATTAAAAGTTTTCCGGGAGGAAATTTATCTATCAAAATACCGGTCCCGTCAAAATAAACGCTGAAACAAAGCCACGAAGCTAGCTTAGGCCAACTGAGAGGCGTCCACCTAGAGACCATGGTTTCCGGGTAGTGACCCTCGTCGGCCTAGGGCGGACTTCATGAGATCCACAAAGTATCAAATGGAATATACACAATTGACCAAAGAGGTGTTTAGCTGGAAAAGTGCCTAGGCCAAATCTATGGTCAAATTATAGTAATTTTATATATGTGAATAAATTTGTTCTTGAAATTCTATATAATATATAAATTCATTTATTTATTCAAGATTGAGTTCTTTTGTAATATGTATTAGAGATGATAATAAAGGGAGGAGTATTAGCAGACTTGTTGTCGGTTTCTGTTGTTACTCTCACCAACGCCACAGTCACTACTCTTCTGGTAAGTCTCTCGTGTCCCGCCACCAGTGGTAAGGCCGAGAGATACTGCCAGTGGGAAAAGAGAACCATGGGAGTAGTGGTTTTGTTTCAAATAAGAGTTTTGGTCTTTATAAAATAATATTTATAACAATGACGTGAAATTGTTTCTAGATTGAAAAAAAAAAAACAACCAGCCATATTTCTATTTTTTTAATAAATACAATTATAATACTTGTATATTTGGAATATTTAAGAATGTATGTATTTCTAAAAATGGTACAACTTGAAAACGATGCACGTAATTATAATTTTACAAAGTTTTAAGAAATATTCTCATTGAATTGAAAACCATTGGTGAAATATCAAAAACAACTATGATAATATCTTGTTTAAAATTTGACCATGTGAAAAAGACAATTCGCAAAAACGAACTTTGATCAAAAGAAAATACATTTGATGAAGGAATTTATCTCTTACGAAATATAATACTTAAACAATTTCTGATCATCAAAAACCAAATATTGAACTTTTCTATAGAAATGTATTCCATATGATCCTGCCCAGAATTCCTCCTCTACGTGGCGGGCGGGAGAAGCAGCACAAGTAAGGGACTGCCCTGAAGTACGGTGTCGTGAACCTCGAGCCGCTACGGTAACCTTGAACAGGAATCTCTGAAATTTGGCTGACTAACGGGGCAATGGCACCCCCCCCCCCCCCCCTCCCCCCTTTCCACGGAGAAACTTTGGACAAAACACCACCACCATTCCATATGATCAGGAAGACTTCAAGATATTTACTATGGCTCAGTATTTGATGATATCCAGGTACTGCTTTAGTTCAAGTTTTGATATAAGAAATATTACCCCAAACAAACTGTTCTATAAACAATTGCTAATGTCAGCCATGTTGGATAAGTCAGGTAGGAATTTCTTTCTAATCAATCTCTGATATATTATAAAACCTTCTGAAAGAAATAAACTAAAAAGAAGAATCCAACTAACTCTTGTATCAATCTCAGCTGTTACCTCTCTACTGATGACCTACTTGTCAGCTGGACAGATTCTTTCTCACCAAGATGTCTTATACAGGGTGATCCAAAAGTATTGCACAACTTTAAAAATTAATAACTCCGCGAATATTTGCGCTAGAGCAATGCGGTAAACACCATTGTGTTCAGGATGCAATGGGATATTTTAGAGCAAATAATGAAAAATTCGAAATTGATTTTATTTACAATTTTATTCGCTAGATGGCTCTCTACCAGAATCAGATATTCAGCGGTCAAATTGTTCTGATTATATACACTGAAGGGTGGAATTTCATGTGTATGTCTTATACAACCTGAAGTTGGATGATATCATGTGATGTGGAGATCTGGTTGATTTGATAGAAATCAGCATGATGCCAGCTTCTTTTAGCGAATTGACTTATATTTCACATATTGATGAACAAAATCAGAAGAATATTCATAAATATATTCTGAAAATATCAGAAATGATATATATATTTATATTTCTCTGTAGAGAAACAATTTTTTCTGAGGAAAATTGTTCCTATCACCAACATTATGTTGAAGAGAAGAATGGATAATTATTGCACAATATAACTATAATTTGAGTGAAGTGTGTGTGTGTGTGTTATATTAAAATATACTCATTTAAAATAAAAGAAGTAATATAAAATTATTCTATTTTATAACAATTAATATATAAAAAAAATGAAACAATCAAACACGATAGTTTCTGTTTAGGCATAAATCAAATATCTACTGTCCTTACTGCAATGAAAAAGTCCTCCCAGTTCAGAGCTAAACCAATATTGAATTCACATATTTTGTGATAGAAATATGATAGATAGGAATAAAAGGTTTTTTTTTTAACTTTTTTATCACTGGGGCCTTAAATAGATGCCTCTGCTCGCGTCGGATTGGTCAATTCCTCGTACGAGGCGGGAAGTATTGTAAGCTAAATCCTAACTGAAATATGTCTCTTTACTTTTGGTTATAGGGACCCCTAAATTTATTGTAAACTATATTACAAAGTTATAGACACATAATAGATTATCGTAAGGGCACATATATAAAATGGACTATGTGTGACTATTCAATTGATTAATTTTAGTTATAAGTAATATAAAATAAATATTATTGATAAAGGAGAATTATTTTAAATTGTGTCGTAAAATATGTATGTGGTCTTATATTATCATGTATATAAAGATATACAGTTAAACCTGTCTATAGCGCCCCCTCTTGGGACTCACCAAAATAGGGTGCTATAGAGAGGGGGTGCTATAGACAGGTGACTTTTAATGTAAATCGCATCGTACTACGTATTTAAAATCGGGCGCTATTTAGAGGGGGCGCTATAGACAGGTTTAACTGTATAATGAATATGAATATATGCGTATATATGTTGGGGTTTATTCTATTTTTAATCTATGTATTTATTACTCTGTTTATATTGTTTTAATTTAATTTGACCACGGACGTCTGGTCACTTGTGTATTTAAAGATGTATAAAATGTGATAGAAAATAAAGTAAAGTGGAGTAGTCACCAGTTAGTAGTGTCAGTCTCATCCTTGTGAGTTGGTAAAATTACTCCCGTGTGCGAGGTACCGCATCCTCCAAAGAACAGAGCCTCCCTCATCCAGTGGTCGCCGGCAGTCGGATCTTCCCTCAGAGAAAACAAAGAATACAGTCCTCTAAAGACGGCAGAGTGAGGTATAACGGGTTAGTGCCTTTCAAGTGGAACACCTCCTCCCCCCAGCCAGGGTTGAACACTAACTCTTTTGGAGTCTTGAACAATCGCTGAAAAAATCAATTCTCAACTCCCAACAGTTTCCGACTTGACTTGATACCACACATAAGCTTTAAAAATATAAATTTGTTTAATCCTGGCCACTCCGAACACCCAGAAGTCTGAAAATCTGTACACTTGCATTGTTCATTGGACTGAGCGAGTGTTAGAATTTTCATACTTTCAATATGATCTGGAAGCATATTTGAATTAAATTTTTAAATATTGAAAGGCAATTTGGAAATTTGTCCGTTTCTAGCCATTCATGACAACCCCGAAGTCTGAAAATTTGTCAACTTGCATTGTCATCAGGTTCTAAAAGGTTTACAAAATTTCATATTTCTACGTGCTCTAGAAGTATCCTAAATATTTGAAATGGTGATCAAGTACACTATGGACATAAGTTTTTAGGACAGTAGAATTACATCTACGAGTAAATATTTGCATTTAGCAATACTCTTTTTTCTGCAAACAATCCATGTATAATGTATAAAAAGAACTGCACGTTGATTTTATATTCAAAGAAAAAAAAAGTAAGTTTTTAGTTTCTTACAACCCTCAATTATACGGATTACCTATAACTTATGTTGCTTGGAACCTTTAGACGTTATTTTTAACATATTGACGATTCCTGTGACTTGGAGAAATATGGTTCAAATGGGCGAAGGCTAAGAGATTTTGGAGGTTTGAAACTTTTAACGTGAACTCCTTTCTGGAATAAATCAAATGTTGATGAAAATAAAATTTTCCAAACCGCGTGAAGGCCAAGTATAAAAAGGGAACTCGGTGACAATAGCAATCTGTTGACCATAAAGTCTGAATTCTAGGCTGCTGTGTGTAACAGACGTTCCAGATGAGAGCCGTGACTACCCTGTGTTCCAGCTCTACGAACGACGTTTTTGCAGGATCTAGCTAGTGACTAGTTAGTAGCTATTGACAGCTGGGCGGGGGGTCAATGCTTTACACCCCTGAGGTAATGACAAAGATGTCCTTCACTACGTGTTGGCTTGTCGAAGTGATTATCATCCATTCCACGTCTGCCGAAGGGATGTGCATGTGTGCACGTGGACTGGAACTCAACTTCCGCGTCCGATAGCTTGCTCGCTCCACAGACCCGGACTAGGCACTGGGGCTAGGCTGCTGGTTCTGCGCAAAACTCCGATGGGAGGCCTCGCGTGTTGACGTAAGTCCGGCTTTCAGCGTTGTTAGGACCAACAGTGCTGTCTTCATTATCTAGTCCGCCCACTTTGTTGTCAATAGGACACTCTACAGCGAACTATCGGAATGGGAAGTTGGGGTCGGGGTGTAGCAATACATGACGGTGTGTATAGTCTACCTCTAACCACCTCTGTGTTGTGTACAGTTGTGTCTGTGTTGTGTATCTAGATATCACGTGGAGGCCTCACCATGTCTAGTTAACATTTAGGTGAATGTCTTTCTTTGAGCTCTTTCATTAGGTCACCGAGTCTCTTCTTTATAATTTGGTCTTCACGCGGTACAAAAGATAAAAAAAAACGTCCTTTCTTAAAATTTAAATAAACTACTCATCAAGTATAAAACAACACACAGTGAAACGTCAATATAAATATCTGGGATAAATGAATGTTTTCTCCTTTTTATAGATAAATCATGTAAAATGCTCATTAATTTTTACAACAATATTATATCTTAAATGTTGGAAAATTGTGCTGTATAGAATGTATTTTTCATGTCCCACCATTAAAGCACTTACTAGCAGCTAATAGAATCCATATAATTTCAAAAATGTTTTATTTCGATATATTTTTCAATTATTTTTGGCTTTTATATATATTAGGAAAAAGGCTGGAATAATTAAAAATCAACGAATAGTTGATATTTATTCCGATAGATGGTGCCAGCTATCAGCAACTTTCAGTTGCACGATAAGGAGAGGCCTTTTTTTATTTATTTACCTTATCCCAGTACAATTTCACATTTGTACTATTTTTTCAAATTTATTTATATGTTTCGTATAATATATTCTCAAAATATTTGATGTGTGTGTTAAAATATATATCATAAAAAAATATAAATACCAAAAGTTGTTGAAAAATTTAGAGCTAAAAGAGAGTTTGTGGAATCCTTAATATATGTATTATTGAATCGATTTGTTTACTGTAGATAGGGCATTCTCTTGAATTAGGTTTATGTTATAAATTTATTTCTTTTTAATACGGATGTTTCGAGCAATTGCAACAATTCATATTACTTGAGCATTGGTGTTGGCCCTCCAGACCGCATTTTGTCCATTTTTTAGTATTTGGGCAGTTGTTTTTGCGATGGTTAGGATTAAACTCAAAACAATTCTAGCATCGATTTACCAGTATTTTATTCCGTACTTCACCGCGTTGAATGTCCGCATATATTTTGTTGTTTTTATTGATAGTTTGGTACACTCGCGGAGAAACTCTCAACACGATGTAATGTTCTTGTCTGTTGGATTTAATAGGAAAAAGTACTTTGATTTCGTTTTCAAAGTCATTCAGTTCTAAATTCAGCCCGAATATAATAGTTGGCAAGTTTACTATGTCAGTAATTTTATTAACCAATTTGATAACTACAGTTCGGTTTCGCATTTTAGGTTTTTATATATTTTACTCAAAGAATTGCTTTCATCAGATTTCTTAAAACTCTCAATCAACTGATCAATGTCTTTTCATCAGGTAATGTTATGATCGTGTCTTTCTTTGTATTGATAATTTTGGTAATTTTTGCTTTATTCCTATTCTTGGCGCAGATGTTTTACATATTAACATACTAATCTATATAGATAATACCGTAACAGAGTTTTCCATTGTAAAGTCCTGAGCTATCTCCTCCGAAGATTCTGAACTACACATAACAATCTATATACCAAAATTTTCGTTATTTTTTTCTTCGTGTCATAGGCCTGTTTTTATTTTCCTAATGTTAACAGTTATTTTTATTTTTTAATTTAATCTATTTTACAATCGTTGATTTTTTGCATTTATCATCATCAATCATTTGTTTTGAAATTCCGTAGAAATGTATATATATATATATATATCTGATTAATTTGATTATGTAAGTACTTTGTTATAGTTTTTCATTTAAATATATACATTTTTCGATTTGTAGATTGAATTATTACTTTATTCTATAATAATTATCTTTTATAACTGTTTGTTATAGTTTTTCATTTGAATTTAGCTCCATTTTTGTGTCTTATTTCTTCTGTATATTGAAAAAAATATTAAAACTTAGAATTAAGCTTTGCTTTTTCATATACATGTTTGTTACACATTTAGCAATATATATACCAAAATATTTTTTTGGATACTTAACTCTTTTAGTGAATTTTTGTCAGGGGGGCTGCAAAAGTGCCTTACTTATTTTGGAATATTTAACTTTTTTGGTGAATTTTTGTCAGGGAAGCTATGGACTGCCATAATCATTCAATATGTTGATGTTCTTCTCATAAAAAAAATATTTGGGTTTAGAATTGGGCTTTGCTTTTTTATATACATATTATTTGCACATTTTTTTTTCATCAATTGTTTCCTCACTTGCTTGGAATTTTCTTTTTATGCCTGTCCTGGCTTTCAGTTTTATAGTTTTCCTCTGCTTGGTTCTTATTTTACCTTTTTTTTTCAGCGTCTTTTTTGTATTTCTGATTAAATTAATTTGCGGGTTCTTTGTTATAGTTTTTAATTTTACATTTTGCTCAATTTTTTGTGTCTGGTTTTCTTTTTTGCCGTATCTTTCATAATTCTTTTTTGCAGTATCTTTCATAATGTCTTTGGCATCTTTATTTTTCTCAATAAGAGGCTAATTATTTATTTGTATAATCAATTGTTGATTACTTAAATTGTTATATGATAAAATGTTATATGATACATACAATTTTCTACATTTTTGCATTGTGACCTTGCTTTTGGCGGAAAGGTTGTTGTTCTTGGAGGTGACTTTCGCCAAGTGCTACCTGTGGTACCTCGAGCTTCAAGAGCTGAAATTGTTGCTGCTTGCATTAAGCAAAGCAAGCTATGGCCATTGTTTGTGATCTTGCGCCTTACTCAGAATATGCGAGCAGGTATTGATGCACAGAGCTTCTCTCAATGGTTACTTAAAGTTGGTGATGGTGATCTACCTACAGACCAACAGGGCCTCATTTCTCTTCCAGAAAGCTGTATCTTTCATGGGGTTGACCTGGTGCAGAAAATATTTGGTTCTTCCTATGGTGATATTACCGCCCTTAGCCAGTCTGTGATTTTAACGCCAAAAAACACAGATTCATTAGAGATTAATGAAAAAGTTTTGGATCGCTTACCAAACAGGAGTCAGTGTTTTCTCAGTGTTGACAGTGTCGAGTGTGAGAATGTGGAGGAACAAAATAACTACCCTATTGAATTCCTTAATAGCCTTACTCCCACAGGAATGCCTCCACACCGGTTAAACCTTAAGATTGGTGCTATTGTTATGCTCCTTAGAAATTTGAATCCTAAGCAGGGTCTCTGCAATGGCACACGTATGGTTATCCAGCGCATGCGCTCTCATGTCCTAGAAGCACAAATACTGACAGGGACCAAAGTTGGACAAACTGTATTGGTGCCAAAAATATCTTTGGCTCCTTCAGATACCAACCTTCCCTTCATTCTGAAGAGGCGTCAGTTTCCACTAAGGTTGGCTTTTGCCATGACTATTAATAAGGCTCAAGGCCAAACCTTTGCTAGAGTGGGTCTCTTGCTACATGAGCCCGTGTTTACTCATGGACAGCTCTATGTGGCTTTTTCACGTGTGCGAACTTTGAATAGCATACGGGTAAAGTTGAACCCACGTATTTATAAAACTAGAAATATAGTTTTTAATGAGGTCCTTTAAATGAATTTTTCCTTTTTATGTTGTCTTATCTGCTATATAGTTGTGTTGTATTCAATTTTATTTTCAGATTTGTTTTCTTTTAATTTTTTTTTTCATTTCAAATAAATGAATGTATGCCTTTTATGTTGTCTAATTTGGTTTATTGTTGTGTTGTATTTAATTTTCTTTTAAGATTTGTTTTCTTTTACTTTTTGTTTCATTTCCAAAAAATTTGTTTAAAGTTTCACCAATGCCTATAAACAAAAGGTAATAAGACCAAATCCAAATAAATAAATAGTGTGTGACGTTTCGGTAACAGCGTTGTTACCATCTTCAGACAAAAGTACTATGGCCTACGGCCATACCACGTTGAAAACACCGGTTCTCGTCCGATCACCGAAGTTAAGCAACGTCGGGCTCGGTCAGTACTTGGGAGGGTGACCACCTGGGAACACCGGGTGCTGTAGGCTCCTTTTTTCCATTCAGTACTTTTGTCTGAAGATGGTAACAACGCTGTTACCGAAACGTCACACACTATTTATTTATTTGGATATTTATTTCAAATAAATGAATGTATGCCTTTTATGTTGTCTAATTTGGTATATTGTTGTGTTGTATTTAATTTTCTTTTAAGATTTGTTTTCTTTTACTTTTTGTTTCATTTCCAAAAAATTTGTTTAAAGTTTCACCAATGCCTATAAACAAAAGGTAATAAGACCAAATCCAAATAAATAAATAGTGTGTGACGTTTCGGTAACAGCTTTGTTACCATCTTCAGACAAAAGTACTATGGCCTACGGCCATACCACGTTGAAAACACCGGTTCTCGTCCGATCACCGAAGTTAAGCAACGTCGGGCTCGGTCAGTACTTGGGAGGGTGACCACCTGGGAACACCGGGTGCTGTAGGCTCCTTTTTTCCATTCAGTACTTTTGTCTGAAGATGGTAACAACGCTGTTACCGAAACGTCACACACTATTTATATATTTGGATTTGGTCTTATTACCTTTTGTTTATAATCTACAATCCAAATTGTGCCTCATCAACCAATGCCTATAGTTTCTCACACCTCCCATGCTTACCCCTCTGTAACTGGCCTGTGGTGCAGTGGACATTGTTGGGAGGTACAGTAAACTCTCTACACGATTGTATCAAGTCTTGTTCTGGTAGACTTGATGCTGTAACCAGGAGGGACACTCCCTCTTTAAAAATCCTGAGTTCAACTGACCCAGTTGATGGACCTCAGCAATGGTTCCACTCCAGGGATACGGAGGAGCTGCGTCTGTGCTCATGTTAGAGTCAGAAACAAAGGCTTCCATATTTGGAATGGCCTCAAATCACAGGCAAAGTCAGACTTTCACCAAAGTGTGCCTGGATCATGGTGCCATGATCAACGAAAGCTGCACCCCTATACCCCATTCCATGAGATCATGGAATTCGTGTAATCTTTACACAAGGGGATAAGAAACATCAACAACATAGTTTCTCACCTGAAAGGATTTTTTTGTATTAGTTGTTCACTAATAAAATATTTATAATTAAGTATTTTGATTTTTGGTCTTTATTTACCTATTTTTCCCAGTGCTCTATACATTGATTCAGGATCTATGCAATGTCTCACATATGGTTATCTAGCGCTTCACATGTTTTTAGGCTAAACTCGGGGCGTTGCCGGGTCACTCGGCTAGAAATAATGGCTGTATTTGCTATATAGTTGTGTTGTATTGAATTTTCTTTTAATATTTGTTTTCTTTTTTTTTTTTTCAATATAATTTTTTAAAGTTTTCACCAATGCCTATAGTTTCTCACCTGAAAGCAATTTTTTGTATTATTTGTTCATTCATAAAATATTTATTATTATTTTGACTTTTGGTCGGTGGAAGGCTGGGTAAACCGTTTGGTTTTCGACCACTAGGACCCGGGTTCGATTCCCGCATTGGGCACTTTTTTCTGTTTACAAAAAAAAAAAAATGCTCCAATGGCCCCCGATTCTTGCAAAAGTCCAACCCCACCAGCGAGTGCAAGTAACCGAACGGGGCTCTGGCATTTGTAAGTGCAAAGTCAAACTGCTTTTCACATGTGTAGACATGTGGTGCGCTTACAGTAAAAGCAGTCGCTAACTACCCACCATGATTATCATGGCCTGTACCACGTGTACTAGGGATAAGCAAAAAAAAAAAACCTATTTTCCCCAGTGCTCTATACATTGATTTAGGATCTTTGCAATGGCACACATATGGTTATCCTGCCCATTCACAGGCCTTTAGGGTAAACCTGGGGCTTTGCCCAGGTCACTCGGCTAGAAATGCAGTTTTTAGTGAGGTCCATTAAATGAATTTATCCCTTTTATGTTATCTTATTTTCTATATTGAAAAGTTAATAAATATGAAAAAAAAATTAAAAATGTTTAAGAATATTATTAAAAAAGAATCATAAAGATATTTTAAAGGAGTCCTTTAGGGATGTCTGTTTTTGCACTTATGATTCCAGAGTTACATGGTCCAGTGGGCCGTATGAAAATCGAGTTGTTCATATAATAACATGTTTAAAAAATGATATTTTCTTTTAATGTAATCTATCTAGCTTGAAATAAATAAAAATAATGGCTGCTTGAACTCGGTCGCATGTGACATTTTACAGGTACATTGGGACAGCTGACATTCCCCCCCAACCCAACCCACTGATAAATAGGCAAGAAGGTATGGGAAAAGATCCCAGTAGACGCGAATTCGCGTTGGTAGCCTACAATTTTATGTTAATTTTTAGAAATCAGGGACATGAATTCGCATCCTTTAGGCTTGACACCCTATAAGTGAGGATATGAATTTGCATTATATGGGTTCAAAATGTTTCGTTGCTCGCATCTATAATACCTTTTTTTTAGTAAAGTTGTAAGTAAACATCAATCGTCGAAATTTGCATTTTAAAATGGTTGAATTATCAGAAGTGGTGAATAATTAATATTGTCGAATTACCGTTTGTTATTTGATAGGCCAGAGATTGGGAAATCAAATCAAGGTCGAATTATCGCAAGGGGTCGAATTATCGGTATTGTCGAATTACTGTTTGTAATTTCATAGGTTCTGGAAATCAAAACATGGTCGAATTAACGAATTTATACTTAGAAAGTATTTTTACTTATCCTTACTTGAAATGCTGCTTCTAGGAAATCTGCATATACCCATTGCGATTTTTAAGCCACCATCTATACTTTTAAAGTCTCTGCAGGCCCTTTGGGTAAACCCTGGGCGTTGCCCGGGTCACTCGGCTAGTATCTTGATATTCTCTTTGGGGGGTTCTCTTTGCAATGTTTTAATTAGCTCTTGATACAATTTCACCAAGTGCCAATTATCGAAAGCAATTGTAAATATTTGGATTTCTTTTTTTTTTGTCTCTTTCGATTTTGTTTATGTGTTCTTTTTAAAAATATTTGTTATTATTATATACTGAATATATATCTTTGATCGATATCTATTAGCGGATGTATATAGAGAATAATTTTGTTGATTTTGCATTTATTTAAAAATATTTTTTTTTATTCGGTATAGTTAGATTAAAATAGAATTTAGGGTGGTTTGGTTCAGTTGCTCTGTTGTTGTTGCGAAGTATTAATTTAGGTTTCCTTCTTGAACTTTAAATATTTGTAATAGACACAAATATTTAGAAATTAGTAGGTTTAAATTTTTTTATTGATTAAAAAGGTAAAAACGAGATGCTAACTTTGTTTTATGTCTGAAGTGAATGAAAGAACACGTAAACTCAACCCTTGATAGTTGCGTGCGTGTTGCATTTTGATCTACACGGTCGAAACACTAATGATTAAACTGTTACCGTGTCTTAGCTCCATACCAAAAAAAGATTGTTTCTAGTGGCTTCAATTAACTGTGGTGGAATGTAATTAAGAAACTAATCCTTTTAATGCTCTTTGCTAAATTTCGTCAATGTTAAACTACACATTCCGAGTCAGAAATTGGCATCTTTCCTTTCCATATAAATATCTATATAGGTAAATTGGTTTAATTTAGTATCAACTGAGGTACAACATTTTATTATCTAGATTTCTCCATTCGTTTCTCTCATCACACTATATATATATATATATATATATATGTCATAATATATGCTTTTCCAGGATTAATAAAACAAACCAACAGCCAACGAGAGAGAGCTGGGCAGCTAAAGCGAGACACTTTAGACAACTAACTTACGACCATTTTTGGCCACATTCCTGAGGGGGGGGGGGGGCCGTCACCACCTGGCGACTTTCCTGGTTAGCCCCCCGGTTGTGTACACAGGGAAAACAGTCGTTCAGCGGATAAGCTCTCGCTCGCTCTCTCTCGGCTGGCTGCCTGGATTATTGCTCTAACAGCTCGTCGTGTGATTATTTCTCCCATCACCACATTTACCACTATTTTGTCACATCGAAAGTCGACAGGATAAGACCTGACCGGGAAACAAATCCCTCATATACCAGAGTATGAAGAAAACAAGAAGCAATACCACGATGATCGAACAAACCCACAACCAAGTTCCACAAGAACCAACGACCGACTCTACTGTAGCCGTTTCCCTTCGAACTCTCACCCTCTGTCTCGACCAACTTTTAA
This sequence comes from Cordylochernes scorpioides, assembly GCA_030710605.1. Lineage (NCBI taxonomy): Eukaryota > Metazoa > Arthropoda > Arachnida > Pseudoscorpiones > Chernetidae > Cordylochernes > Cordylochernes scorpioides. The sequence goes on along the minus strand of CP092876.1, from coordinate 64,780,404 downwards.
ACCGTGAGTCTGAAGAAGCAATCACCTACGACGGAGATGAACCTGCCGCACACTTCTTCTCACAACTTGAGTCTCAGCCGAACTTCCACAACTTAGAGCCAGCACGCCAAGCTCGAAAGGCTCTATCATCACTCAGAGGCGAACCTCGCAAAATTGCACAAGACTTAGCGCTACTCAATAAGACTTATGAAGAGGTCAAAGAGTCACTCTGCGCCGTCTATCCCCGACGCCCTAGCTTCACCCTTCAAGAGTTCTATGAACTTAAATGCACGTCGATGGCCGAGATCGAGACCTACTACAAGAACAAGGTCCGAATAGGATTGGCGATCAACCTCCCTAAGAGTGCCATCGTGCAAGCACTATCCAACGGTGTGCCACGTAACTATGGCAACCTTTTAAAGATGGCACAACCCTCGGGACCAGAAGAATGGTTGTGCTTAGCCCAACAGCTGACCTACGAAGGGGATAACACCAGCACTAAAGCTGTCCAACAACGATCACCGCGCCAGAGCAGAACACCTTCCACCACCGTGGACAAGACCCCACCATATCCTTGCCGTTACTGTGGCGGACAACACTGGCACGCACAGTGTCAGCAGCGAGGGCCCTACCAGCGGACTTTTCGGACCTTTACACCTGCGGTCCACAGCGTCGAGCAACCCCAAAGATCGACTGGGCCTGAAGGTGTCTACGAGACCGCAGCAACGACGAGCTCGGGAGAAACCAAGTAATGCCAGCTTTGGCAGCAGAACTCCTCCGAAGCTCAATGAACCTACCTGCACCCTAAACCAGCATACGCCTGTAAGTGCAATTATTTTAACCCCTATCATTCATTCTTTAAAGATGCCATTCCTAATTGACTCTGGAGCCAATGTTTCCATAATTAGTTTAAACCAATTTGAATATATTAAAAATGTTAATAGTTTCATTTGTTCCACCCCTATTAACAATGATGTTATTATCCGTACTATATCTAGTCATGCCAAACCAATCGGATTAGTTACCTTACCAATACAATTTAATAATTTTAATTTTAATGAAACATTTTATATTTTAAATTCACCCCTTGAACATGGTATCCTATCTATTCATGTTATGCAATTCTTAAGATTAACAATAGATTTTCATAATCAATTGATACTTCAAAATAGTGTTCCAGTACCTAAACATTTGTACCATTTTGTATGTGACCTTCCCACTTGTAAGCACGGCTCGCGAATAATAACTTCTAACCCTAAACGACCCATAATTCACTCGGTTAACTTAGGCGTTGACGATTTTCAACCTCCACGTGAGCCTTACTTACAAACAACCCTTAGTAATATTTATCAACCTTCCCCTGAATGCCCCTCTCACCCTTACAACCTTAATAGCATTCCTACCAGTCCATGCGCCTCTAGAGAATTAATGATTAAAGAATTTATCGAACAACGCCCAGAACTGACTATCCCTTATCAGCAATTATTGTATTCTTTTAAAGATATTTTCCCTATCAATAAATTCAATGTATTACCACTCAACATAACCCCGGTAAAACTCAAAATTATTTCCGATAAGGTTATTTCCCTCCGACCATACCGAACTCCCTATGCCTACCAGAAGGAAATTCAGGACCAGATATCTCAACTTCTAAAACATGACATAATCACCCCCCTCCTCTAGCCCATATTCCTCTCCTGTGACACTCGTTCGCAAACGCGATAACACCAGGCGTCTCTGCATTGACTTCCGTCGCGTGAACGAACTAGTACCCTCGGATTTGCATCCTTCGCCATTGATAGAAACGGTACTGGATAACCTGTCGAAAGCCAGAGTATTTAGCACCGTTGACATAAGCAATGCATACTATCAAATCCCCATCGCGGAGGAGAGTCAACCACTACTCTCTTTCGTGACTCAACAAGGGCAATATAATTTCAAACGCTTACCCTTTGGGTTCAAATCAGCACCCCAAATTTTCGAACGTGTGATTACCCAGTTGATCCACAAACACCACCTCTCTTTCATAATCCATTATTATGACGACTTCGTTATTTTTTCTGACTCCTCAGAACAACACCTTACGCACCTTCGACTTTTCTTTAAATTCTGTTTAGAGGAAAATCTCCAACTTAACCTTAAAAAATTTAATTTTTATCAAAATGAAATAGATTTTCTCGGCTACCACATCACCACAGGGACTTACACACCTAATATTAAAAATACCGAAATCATCAACGCTATTAGAACTCCTATCAACGTTAAAACCCTACAATCATTTTTAGGAGCCGTCAACGTATATCATAAATTCATCCCAGAATATGCTAGACTTCGCCACCCCTTAAATCAATTACTAAAAAAGAACGCCAAATGGCTTTGGAGCCCGAATTGTCAACAAGCCTTTGATAAATTGAAGCAACACCTCGCAACACAAACTGTGTTACATCTATTTCAAGAAGGGCTCCCATGCCAGGTCTATTGCGACGCTTCCACGCAGGGCATCGCAGGTGTACTCAAACAAGTACATCCTGACGGTAACATCTACCCTGTACAATATTACAGTCGCGCGTTGCGTTCCTATGAGCGTAATTACATTATATCTGAACTGGAGTGCTTAGCCATTGTAGAGTGCGTTGACAAATTCCGAGTGTACCTCCTAGGTACAAGGTTTGTCATCTACTCGGATCATCACGCCTTACAATGGCTAAAGACCATAAAAGACCCCACCGGACGCTTCTTTCGTTGGAGCCTTCGACTCTCAGCTTACGACTATGAGGTCAAATACCTCAAGGGCTCGCGTCAATACGAGGCGGACCTACTCTCCCGTAACCCTTTCTGCGGATTCCTATCCACAGGTCAAATAAAAGGTCATCAGGGCGAATTACGGAGGGACACAAGGTATATCCTCAATAACAAGGACCTTATGACCATCATACGACGGGGTGTCACTAAAATAATTGTTCCACCATCACTCCGTGGCACCCTACTACAACGAGCCCATCGCGATTTCAATCACCCCGGCATTTCGCAGATGACCAGACTGATCGCAGCCCAATACTATTGGGACGGCATGACAAATGACATCAGGACACATGTAAGAACCTGTTCAGTATGCCAATTGGTCAAACCACCAAAAGGACCTATCTACGGAGAATTGGGACAACTCCCCCCAGCGGTCCTGCCGTACGAACTAGTGTCACTAGATACTATTTCTGGATTCGCGAAATATGGAAATTCTCAGACCTTCTTACATGTCGTAGTGGACCATGCCACACGGTACGCGTGGGCATTTCCATCGCGGTCCACCAGCATTCTCACCTATACCCAAGTGATTAAAAAGGTGATGCAGTTTGGTTCTCCTAAACGACTTTTGACGGATAGAGCTCCTGCCTTCACCTCTCCGAAATTTCGTAGATTTTTGATTAGACATAACATTGGCCAACTTCTCACGACAAGCAACAACCCTCAGGCCAACGGATTAAGTGAACGACTAAACGCCACGATTACTGGCAAGCTTAAACTGTTGCGCCTCCAACAACCTAAGACGGCCTGGACCAAACTACTACCTCAGGTCCTTCAGGCTTATAACCATACCCCACATTCTGTGACCGGGTTTCCACCGTCATACCTTTTGTTAGGTAGTTTCCCGCTACAACTATCCGAGCATGTACAAAACTACCCAAAATTCGACGACGCCAGAGAATTGGCCTATCAAAGGACACACGAACGACACTTACGCGACAAAGCGAGATTCGACCAAACACATAGAGCTTCCGATTTTGAAGTAGGCGATCTCGTTTTGGCAAAAACATACCACCATCCAGACACTGGTAAACTGGCACCTTTCTTCTCGGGACCTTATGAAATACTGGAGATAATTTCCCCTCAAATCGTACGGATCAACCGCTCCAACCGACCTCTAAGTCGTGAGACAGATACAATTCATGTCAACAAATTAAAACACTATACGGAAAACGAACAATTTATTTCACCGCCCGTAAATGATCGAGACCAACCCAAAAATACCTTGAATTTCCCATATAAACACTTCAAGCACACTCTAATCCATACTAAAACGGCTATTAACTCACGAAAGCAACATGACTACACTTACAATCAAGATGTTCAAAGATATTTGAACCACTTATCCCCTGAAATCTTTACCAATTACTAACCTGACAACAAGACTTTACGAACTCAGTAGTATCTAAATAATTAAGGTAGAGTGGCCCAAAGCAAGTTTCCCCTCGCTCTGTCCGCCTATATTCTACCTTTGCATCTAGAACTATTTTATCTTCGAAAATTAAATATAAGTCCATTCGACTTCCTCACCTACACACGGGACTTTTCCCCTCGGACTCGCTACACAAGTAACTACATAGATAAGTAAGATTGGCCCAGGGCAAGTCTCCCCTCGCTCTGTTCGCCGAGGTTCTAACATTGTATGTAGTTTTATATTTACCTCAGTCCTGAGCTCACACAATTGTCAACCTCAATCTCATTTCTCGTACTCTACACTTATAGCATAGAAAGCCCATGACAAGTTTCCCCTTGCCATGTCCGCCTGAAAATATCTTAAAGTGTAGAGTTCCCCAGTCTTAATGATCTTCAGAATTTCACCATATGTATGTGACTCTTCTTCTCGTTGTTCACACTCCTCCATATCAATTCCCTTATAGTACATTAGATTTTGTTGTATATAGCCTTTTATAACCTTGATATTTTCAAAGATTTCCTTAAATGTCAAACTCCCCGGTGTTGTAAAACTGCTTGTAAATAATATTTACTTGTGTACTATACAATATTTTATTTACATAAAACTATGTCACCATTACCTTAACTAATTTTAACTGTAAAATTATTTTCTCTATTCCTGGCTTCCCCAGCTTTAAATATACTTAAACCATGTTCAGCCTTCTTCAACGGGGGCCATATGTCATAATATATGCTCTTCCAAGATTAATAAAACAAACCAACAGCCAATGAGAGAGAGCTGGGCAGCTAAAGCGAGACACTTTAGACAACTAACTTACGACCATTTTTGGCCACATTCCTGAGGGGGGGGGGGGGGGGCCGTCACCACCTGGCGACTTTCCTGGTTAGCCCCCCGGTTGTGTACACAGGGAAAACAGTCGTTCAGCGGATAAGCTCTCGCTCGCTCTCTCTCGGCTGGCTGCCTGGATTATTGCTCTAACAGCTCGTCGTGTGATTATTTCTCCCATCACCACATTTACCACTACATTGTCACATATATATATATATATTCCAATATTATAACCACTGTGAAATCTTTAGGACAAAATAATAAAGCCTCGGAGGTTGCGTTTCTTTCTTTAAAACGTTTAATAATGCTCAAGCTTTCGGGTATGGTGGCCCTTCTACAGGAGCAACGCAAATGGTAGTGAATCGTCAGCAGCTGTTATATATTTACCTAATATGTTTACATATTTACAATTTTTTTATAAGAGAACTATTAATTTCTTGATATATGCTAAGTATTGAAATATTATTAATGTTTATCCAGAATATTTACATCTTTCTAAACTTAAGGTAAAAACTATTATATTGTCAAGAAGCTAAGCGGCTCCAATCACGAGAGGCCCCAAGGGACGTCTGTCAATCATCGCTGGACACCGGGTGTGAGAGGTTCTGGGGAATCTGGCCGGCGGGGGGAGCTGAGGTCCCTCATTAGGATTAACTCTGTCTTGGGGTAAGTTGTATTGACTCTCTCTCTCTCCCTATCAATACCCCTTATAATAAATTAATTATCCCCAAACTTGCCCTTGCTTTATTTATCTCCGCGACATATTTTGGCGGAGACGCTGGGTAGCGTGACGGAACTTCGAAGAAGTCGACTTCTACAGGGACGTGAACCAATTCTTCAACCTTTGCCACAACGAATAGAAATGGAAGACGACCACAGACCTACTGTTAGCGGATCCTACCTCCCTTGTCAGCGCCAACGAGATCCTTCTACCTTTTCTGGAGATGGAAATATAAACCCTGGACAGTGGTTGAAAGAGTACGAGAGAGTGTCGAAGTACAACAGATGGGACGATACCATGAAGCTTGCCAACGTCGTATTTTACTTGAACGGAACTGCTGGAAGGTGGTTTGATAATAACGAAGAATCACTCAACTCGTGGAGAAGCTTTGAAGACGCATTCCGCGGTGTGTTCGGACTGCAAGAGGATTCTGCTCGACGCGCCGAGGAAGTTCTGAAGTCAAGAGCACAGAAGGCCGAGGAATCCAGCGAGTCATACATCAAGGAGATTCTTAGTCTCTGCCACCAGGTGAACCCTCGCATGGAAGAAGGTGAGATAGTTGCTCACATTATAAAGGGAATTTCGGAGGACACATACCAGGTATTGGTGGCGAAAGACATACAGACGGTAGATGAGATCCTGAAGTTCTGCCGTCATCTGACAACCGTCAAGCAGCGCCGGATCGGCCGTACGAAATTCGCCAGGTTGTCAAACGTAATGCCCATTTCGTGTGTTGACGACTCAGACGACTTGGCCGGCTTAATTCGCCGCATCGTTAGAGAAGAGATACAAAAGGTTTTCTCAGCACCTAAAGTGATCAATCCGCTCCGAGAGGTGAACGCCCTGGAACAGACTGTGAGGGAAGAGGTCAGCCGTGCTCTACAACCTACCAGACCACAAGTCAACGTGGTACAACAACAACCACGAACGCCCTTTTATAATATCGACCGACCAACCCAACCCAGGAAAACGGAACATTGGAGAACCTACGACGACAAACCTATCTGCTTCCACTGCGGACGACCCGGACATGTCGTCCGTTATTGTAGGGAACGACGGCAGGTCTTCGCTGAAGCCAGGTCAAGGAATGGCGGTGAAGGAAGAAATGTTGGATTTTCGAGTCGACCCCCGAGATATGACGCCGACGACGACTATGTAACGCCCCAAACCTCGACGTACTTCTACCGGAGCTCTTCCCCACATCCAAACCGCGCAAGGTCGCCAGCCCGAAGACAATCCCAGTCGCCAGCCCGTCGTTTTAGCCGTTCTCCCATGCCTCAGAATGTGAAAAACTAAGTGGAGCGGCTTCTAACGGGGGTGAGGTCGCCATTGAGGAAAATCCTCCAGGGTATATCGCCGCTAAATTAAAAGAAAATTTTGTTATGGTCGAAATAAATGGACGCAAAATTAAAGCATTGGTGGATTCAGGAGCCGACTTTTCTGTTATTTCAGACAAATTTCGACGCGAACTAAAGACACCTCTCTTCAAAGAACCAGGTCCCATTCTTAAAGCCGCAAATAAAAATTTAATAGAGACCCTAGGAAAATGTGTCCTGAACATAGAAGTTAATGGTCTGAATATCTCATTTGAATTCGTTGTTATGGTGGAATGCAGCCATGACATCATATTTGGATGGGACTTCTTCAAGGCCACCGAGGCCGTCATTGATTGTGGCAGAAATGAACTCCATCTCGGGGAAACCTCCGTCCTGGAATCTCGAGAGGAGGAAAACCAGAGATTGTTTGCTTCCGACGACTTTGTCATCCCGCCTAAATCAATAAAGAAGATCAGTGTGATGAACGAAGAAATATGTGGTGTTAGAGATGTTTTAGTCTCAACTTCTAAGGACTTATTATTAAGAAAGGAAGTTCTTATACCAAACTCATTGGTTACATTTCGACACGGCCGAGGTAGCATTTGGGTGGCGAATGGAGCGTCTTGGCCGCAACTGATTCCATCAGGAATGAATATGTGCACCATGGAAAGTTATGAGAATGGGAATATCTGCAGTCTTATTGAATCCAGCGATAAGTTACAAGAAACGCAGCTAAAGTCACGTGAATGGTCACAGAATATAAACCTTACTCTAGATCCAGGGCTGTCTGAAATTCAAAGGTTACAGCTTGTTTCATGCCTTGACGAGTTTATTGGCATATTTGACTTTGGGAGTACTCCTATTAAGCCCACCAGTACTGTGAAGCACAAGATAAACACAGAAGACCACTCTCCTATCAAACAGTGGCCCTATAGAGTAGCACCAAGTGAACGACGACTAATTCAAGATGAAGTGAACAAGATGATTGAAAATCACATCGTGAAGCCCTCTGAAAGTCCTTGGTCATCTCCAGTTATTCTAGTTCGAAAGAAAGACGGGACCTGGAGATTCTGCGTAGATTACCGTCGATTAAATAAGATAACGAAAAAAAAGATGTTTACCCGCTGCCACGCATTGACGATGCCTTGGACAGTTTAGCCGGCTCTAGTTACTTCTCCACGATGGATCTTCGGTCCAGGTATTGGCAGATTGAAGTGGACGAAAAAGACAGGGAGAAAACTGCTTTCATCACTCCAGATGGGCTGTTTGAATTCCAAGTAATGCCTTTCGGTCTTTGCAATGCTCCAGCAACGTTTGAAAGGATGATAGATAGTGTTCTGGGTAGTCTTAAATGGAACATGTGCCTTTGCTACCTGGACGACATCGTAGTTTACGCACCTTCCTTTGAAGAACATCTACGTCGTCTACAACTTGTATTAAGCTGCATCCAGAAAGCTGGACTAAGCTTGAACCACAAAAAGTGTCTTTTTGGATCAAGGAGGATAAAGATTTTGTGACACCTTGTTGACGCCAATGGAATTCATCCAGATCCAGATAAAGTTGAAGCCGTCTCTAAATTTCCGAGGCCAAGGAATATCTCTGAACTGAAGAGCTTTCTTGGATTATGTTCCTATTACCGAAGATTTATTGAGAACTTTGCCGACAAAGCTAGATCTTTGCATGACCTACTGAAGACTGAAAAACAATTTTATTGGGATGCAGCTAAAGAGAAAGCGTTTGAAGTCCTTAAAACAGCTCTAATTTCAGAGCCTGTCTTAGGACACTTTGATGAATCCGCTGATACCCATCTACACACGGATGCAAGCGGACATGGTATTGGAGCTGTTCTTCTACAAATACAAGGTGGAAAGGAGCGGCCTATAGCTTATGCATCTAGAAGCTTGACAAAGGCTGAAAATAACTATTCTACAACGGAAAAAGAATGCCTTGCTGTAGTCTGGTCTATTAGCAAATTCCGCCCATATTTGTTTGGTCGACCATTCACGGTTGTCACTGACCATCATTCTCTATGTTGGTTGGTAGGGCAGAAAGATCCTTCTGGCCGTTTGGCAAGATGGGCGCTGAAGTTGCAAGAATTTGACGTGACCGTTATCTACAAGAGCGGACGCAAACATAAGGATGCCGATTGTCTGTCAAGGAGCCCGCTTGAGAACGATCAACCAAGTGCTGTGATGTCACTAACCAACGTCGATATAGAGCAGACTAAAGACCCGGATTTAGCTAAAATAATCGATGATTTAAACTCGGGCTACACCAGAAAGGAATTCAGCATTATCGACGGCATCTTATACAAGAAAAACTATAGCACAACTGGAAGACCCTGGCTTATGATGATCCCTAAGCACTTAAGATCGGAAGTTATGGCAGATTTACATGATGCTCCTACAGCTGGGCATTTGGGTTTCGCCCGGACGTATGACAAAGTCAAAAAACGATTCTATTGGCCTGGCCTTTATAGAACTGTTCGCCAATATGTAAGCCATTGTCGGGAGTGTCAACGAAGGAAGAAATTACCTCGACGTCCGGCTGGACAACTTGTATCCATACCGCCCGTAGAAAAGCCATTCTATAAAGTCGGGGTTGATCTCCTTGGAAGATTTCCAGCTTCTAAATATGGAAACCGTTGGATCATTGTGTGCACCGATTATATGACAAGGTATGCCATAACGAAAGCGATCCCAGACGGAGGAGCAATCGAAACAGCTAAGTTCCTGGTTGAAGACGTCATCTTGAAGCATGGAGCTCCTAGAGAAATGATAACAGATCGCGGCAGAAATTTCATTTCTCAAGTAATAAAAGAGATCAATGCTCTGTGCGGAATTGTGCACAGATTTACAACGGCCTACCATCCCCAGACCAACGGCCTGACTGAAAGGTTCAACAAAACTCTAGGAGACATGTTGTCCATGTACACAGGTGTTGAGCAGAAGGACTGGGACCAAGTTTTGCCCTATGTAACTTTTGCTTACAACACTGCTAAACAGGAGGCGACCGGCTACACCCCGTTCTTTCTTGTCCACGCCCGCGAGGCCGAGACCTACATCGATTCTGTACTACCCTACCTACCAGATGAGATCTCTAACGACTACGTTGGAGAACTTGTGACCAGAGCTGAGGAAGCGCGTCAACTCTCCTGATCACGCCTTCTACAATCACAGGCGAAAGACCGTAGACTATACGACCAGAAACATACTCCAGTCTATTACCAGAAGAATGATCTTGTGTGGGTTTTTACTCCCATCCGAAAAGTAGGACTATCAGAAAAGCTACTGAAGAGATACTTCGGTCCCTATAAGGTGACCAAGAAGCTTTCAGAAATTACGTATGAAGTAGAGCCCGTGGACCCCTCTCCCCGATCACGGAAAGCCAAGGATATCGTCCATGTCATTCGGATGAAGCCCTACCTGGACCCTGAAGAACAACATTCTATTCTGCTAGGGAACACCAGCCGTGATAGATTTCCTTCCAGAACAAGGGCTGAGACAAGCTAATCAGCGGGTCGCTGTATTTTTTCTAAGGAGGGAGTAATGTCAAGAAGCTAAGCGGCTCCAATCACGAGAGGCCCCATGGGACGTCTGTCAATCATCGCTGGACACCGGGTGTGAGGGGTTCTGGGGAATCTGGCCGGCGGGGCCATTAGGATTAACTCTGTCTTGGGGTAAGTTGTATTGACTCTCTCTCTCTCCCTATCAATACCCCTTATAATAAATTAATTATCCCCAAACTTGCCCTTGCTTTATTTATCTCCGCGACAATATAATAATTTAACATATGAAATTTTAATTAGCTATGGAAGAGTGTTACGAAACAGGAGCTATTGCATTAAATATGGGGAAGTGTACATTTTTGATTGCTATTTATGAGTTCTGTATATGATTCTGGAATTTCAATGTGTCTATTGATGCTTGCGTGTTTTAATGATAAAAAAAGCTTCTAAATACAGTCTTTTCTGTTTGTTGTTTATGTTGGTGTAGAAAGTTTTTGGGTTATTTAGGTTGAAGGTGTGACCTGTATTTTGTGTGTGTTGGTATAAAAGGGATTTTTATCTTTTTTATTTATGGATCTGGTGTGCTCGTTTGTCCTGTCTATTACTTGTCTGCTGGTTTCGCCTATGTACATACTATTGCATTGGTTGCATTCTATTGAGTATATTGCTTGACTGTTGTATATTGGTGAGTTATGGCTATTGTTTTTTGTTATGGGATTTCTGACTATTGCGCCTATGTTGAGTGTGTTCTCGTAATATGTTTTTATACCGTATTTTCTAATTTATCGGGCTATTGTTACGCTGTTAGGGGAGTACGGTATGATGCAAATAGATTCATATTGTTGCGCCAGGTTGCGGCTTGGCAGACTCTTCAGCCTTGATTCTCTCCTGTGCTGGGTCTTGCATCTTACCAGAGCGTGTTTCAACCATCCTACAAATTTATATAAGGGAATAATGAGATAAGTCTACTTTAAGTAGCCTCCAGAATAATTTATTTATTTCCTCACATCAAAGAGAGCAGTGAAGTCACACGTGTACCTAAATACAAATGATGATAATCTAAATAATCTGTTTTAAAAAAATATCATAGAATATTTATATAAAAATAAATAAATATATAATTTAAATTTCAAATATATTAAGAATAATATAATAAATACGCCATTAATCATGATGTAACACTTCCCCCTCTCCAGAGGTCGTCACGTCCTCGTGATTGACCTCATCAATTCTTTCAAAATAGGGTTTGATTCTTGAGACATGGACAATCAATGGGTCTTGGCCAGGATTATCTTTTGGTTCAATCAAGTAATTTACGTTGGACAGCTTCTTTAATATTCTATATGGGCCAAAATATTTTCTGAGTAGTTTCTCACACTTTCCTATTTTCCTAATTGGTGTCCAAACTGCTACTAATTCTCCTGGTTCGTAGCTTCTTTCCATGTGTTTCTTGTCATAGTTCTTTTTCATTCTTTCTTGAGTCTTTATTGTGTTGTTAATAACTAATTTTCTTGTTCTGTTTATTTTGTCTAAGTGATGTTTTATGTATTCATCATAATCATCCTTGTCAATGTCCACCGAGATTTTCCTGTCGTCCAAAAGAGACGTGGGTTCTCTTCCAAACATCAGGAAAAAGGCAGAATATCCTGTGGTTTCCTGAATTGTAGTATTGTAAGCGTGAGTGATGAATGGGAGTATTTCGTCCCAATTCTTCTGATCAGTGTTCACATACATACTGAGCATATTGATCAATGTTCTATTTAACCGCTCTGTCAATCCATTAGTCTGGGGATGATAGCTCGTTGTGAAGCAATGTTTAATCTTGCACGTTTTCATCACCTCTTTCATTAAATTACTGGTAAATTGAGAGCCTCTGTCACTAATAAGATATTGTGGGGCTCCGTGCCGGAGAAAAATATCCTCTACTAGAAATTTAGAAACTTCTTTCACTGTTGCTTCCGAGACTGCTCTTGTTTCTGCATATCTAGTGTAGTAGTCCGTCAGCACGATTATCCATTTTTTTCCTGTTTTTCGTAGATGGCAGTGGACCAACAAAGTCAATTCCAATTCTTTCGAAAGGAAAGTTGGCTGGGGGGATGGGCTGTAGTAGTCCAGAAGGTAATTGGTTTGAGCCTTTCCTACTTTGGCAAAGGTGACACGTCTTAACGAATTCTGAGACATCCTTTAGCATGGATGGCCAAAAGTATTTACTCTTTATTCGGTACATGGTTCTGGCGACGCCCAGATGGCCATTCGACATATGATTGTGATATTCTTTCATAATTTCTCTCTTTTTCTTCTTTGGAACCACAAGCAACCACGCCCTGCCTTCAGGGTTCGGGTTTTTTTTAAAGAGGCATCCATCTTCTTCTTTAAAGTTTTGCGCAATTGATCGCCTGCTTCCATTAAGGTTTTTCTTAACACTTTCGATAAATTTATCCTCTTCGTCTGTTATTTGATTTAAAAATAGCCTTTCAAAATCCTCATCCCAATCAGTTTCTGGTAAGGGTCCCCTAGATAAGCCATCGGCGTCCAGATGCTTCTTTCCCGATTTATGTATTATATCGAAGTCATATTCTTGAATTTTCAACGCCCATCTTGCCAATCGACCTGTTGGATCCTTCAAGTTTTTGAGCCAGCATAAGGCGTGATGGTCTGTTACTATTTTAAAGTGTCTTCCATAAAGGTAGGGTCGTAATTTTGACATTGACCAGACAACGGCCAGACATTCTTTTTCAGTGGTTGAATAATTTTGCTCCGCTTTACTCAGAGTACGACTCAAATATGAGATCACCTTCTCTTCACCACCGATGTCTTGGACAAGAGTTGCACCTATGCCGATGTTGGACGCATCAGTATGAATATAAGTAGGCGCATTTGGATTGAAGTGCCCTAAGATTGGTGGACTTAATAGTGCTGTTTTTAGGGTTTGAAACGCTTCCTCTTGCCTTTCTGTCCAGGTAAATGATACACTTTTTTTAATAAGGTTGGTCAAAGGGTCAGCAATTTTTGAGAAATATTTGATAAATTTTCTTTAATATGAGCACATTCCCAAAATTGATTGTACTTATTTGACCTTTGTGGGCCGAGGAAAATTTCTGATGGCTTTGATGTTATGTTCCGCGGGTTTTATACCATGTTTGCTCGTTATATAGCCGAGAATCTCCAATTCTTCAAAAACAAATCGGCATTTTTTGTCGTTTAATCTTAAATTAGATTCACGAAAACATCTAAAAACAGCTTCGAGTCTTTTGAGGTGCGTTGGAAAATCCGGGCTATATATGATTACATCATCCAGATAACACAAACAAATTTGCCATCTCAGATTTCCAAGCATATTCTCCATATTTCTCTCAAAGGTAGCAGACGCGTTACAAAGTCCAAAAGGCATCACGTTGAATTCATATAACCCATGTGCCGTAGTGAAAGCCGTCTTCTCTTTGTCTCTCACTCTTCAATTTCGACTTGCCAATATCCCGATTTGAGATCTATTGCTGAGAAGTACTTGGATCCTTGGAGAGAATCCATTACATCATCAATTCTTGGGATTGGATAAACATCCTTCACTGTTACTTCATTTAATTTCCTGTAATCCACACAAAATCTGTATTTGCCATCTCGTTTTTTGACCAATATAACGGGAAAGGACCAGGGACTTGAAGATGGTCTAAATATTCCTTCTTCAAGCATCTCGTCTATTTGATCCTTTATGATGGTTCGTTCCTTAGCACTTACCCTGTAAGGCTTGTGTTTTATCGGTTTTGCGTCTTCTGTATGAATCTGATGTTTTGCCAAATTGGTCCTGCCTAACCTCGATGAGAACAAATCAGTATACTTGGCCAAAATTTGTTTTAACCTCTCTTGTTCTTTAAATGATAAATTTTTGTTTATTTGAAATTGTATTTCGTCATTTTCATTCTGCTTCTCTATATTCTCTATAAAATTTACCTCTGCAGGAAGACTTCCATAAGCCAATGTTTGGTCTTTCATGATTTTTAAAGGTCGAGGATAAGGGTTCGTTATCCAGATATGAGTTTTCTTATCCGTGACAGTAAGCAAACTTCTTGCCAATCGAAGACCATTTGTTTGAGTCATTTTGTTGTTCTCTTCGATGACATATTCCCCATCCTCTGCTTCTATTGAGGCCCTAATCAATTCAATAGATAGTTTAGGTATAACGGTATCTGTAGTGCTCTTTATTTTTTTTAGATCATAATTGCTTACGTCATGATTACTCATCAAATTATATTTTATCGTTTCTCGTTTACAATCAATTTTAGCATTCATTTTTTTAAGGAAATCTCGTCCAAGAATAAGAGTTCGTAGATGCGCGTCCATTACTACAAATTCGTGGGATAATTCGGTGTCATCAATTTTTAAATCTAAAATAATGCTACCTACCATATCTAATATTTTCCCATCGGGTCCTGAACATGTTTTAGTGAGACTATTTATTTCACGGCCAGCAAAAAGTGCTGTCCTTAGGTCGACCACTGAAAGATCGGCGCCTGTATCAATCAAAGCTTCGCATAACCCTATCTTGTCCACATTAATATTAATTTTGTACCTAGGGTCCAACTTTCTAATTCCATTTATGGTCGACTTGCTTTGATTGAAGGAATCAGGCGCGACACTTAGTTTAAATCTTCCAACACGGAATATCTATTCCGTGTAGGAATATTCGTTTGTGTGTCATTACAAACATCCGCATAGAGGCGAGGCCGTGTATAATCTTTTCTTTCGTCCATTTGAAGATTTTCTTGACTCTTGTCTTGGGAAACTGAGGGGTCCTCTTCTACGATCCTCACAAACTTGACTCTGCAATACCGCGCTACGTGTCCTGGCTTGTTACACTTGAAACATATTGGTCTCCCGTCTTCTGTCCTAATCCTATTTGAATTCTTATTGTATGTTTTACTTGGGTAGACCGGTTTTGGCTCAGGATTGGGAGTGTAAGATCGTCTAGGGGCAGATACCTGGGGCAGAGGCTTGTTCTGGTAGTACCTCGGAGTGGGGGCCTGGGGCTTGGAGGTGTTCTGGTAGTACCTCGGAGCGGGGGCCTGGGGCTTGGAGGTGTTCTGATATGGTCTTCTGAACGACGTAGCATTCTTTCATTGCTCTTGATGATGGGGACGAGGAGAGCGTGGTCCAATATATAGAGCTCTTGATTTTTCTGCACGTTCTTGGTAATTATTTTCGAACAAATCCGGCTTTTTACAAATTTCTAGAATTTCATTGGTATTTTTAGGAGGGTTTAGGTGAAGGGCAAAAGAGTATTCTGTCTTTAACCCTCCAATAACCCAGTTTATTTTAGTCTCTTCTTCCATTTGGGGGTCGACCTTGTTGCACAGTACAAGGATATCCTCTGCGAACCTGATTGCAGGTTCATTCCACTGTTGCATCCTGTTTAGTCTCATATTCATTTCTTCTTTGTTGGCGTCTGAGGCAAAATCCTCAATTAGGCGGCTCTTGAAATTTTCCTAGCTGGTGAAACTTATCTTGTGTAGGTTCAGCCAGGTTTTGGCGCTACCAATCATATTCATGGCAGCATAACGAGAGATAATGTAGTCTGCCCAATGGTACAGGAAGCCAATTTCTTCAAGAGATTCAATCCATGGGCGAGGGTCTTCCGTTCCATCATACTTGGGGATGTCGATGTTGGGATTCAGGACAACTGGGTCGGAACTAGCATCTCCACCAATTGTTGCGCCAGGTTGCGGCTTGGCAGACTCTTCAGCCTTGATTCTCTCCTGTGCTGGGTCTTGCATCTTACCAGAGCGTGTTTCAGCCATCCTACAAATTTATATAAGGGAATAATGAGATAAGTCTACTTTAAGTAGCCTCCAGAATAATTTATTTATTTCCTCACATCAAAGAGAGCAGTGAAGTCACACGTGTACCTAAATACAAATGATGATAATCTAAATAATCTGTTTTAAATAAATATCATAGAATATTTATATAAAAATAAATAAATATATAATTTAAATTTCAAATATATTAAAAATAATATAATAAATACGCCATCAATCATGATGTAACACTATGTTTGACTATTGTTTGTATTATTGGGGTTATAAAAATGCCTTAATATGAAATTTTTTGGGTATCCGGCTGTGGTAAGATATTGAATTATATTTTTAGTTTCTATTCTGGATAAACATTAATAATATTTCAATACTTAGCATATATCAAGAAATTAATAGTTCCCTTATAAAAAAATTGTAAATATGTAAACATATTAGGTAAATATATAACAGCTGCTGACGATTCACTACCATTTGCGTTGCTCCTGTAGAAGGGCCACCATACCCGAAAGCTTGAGCATTATTAAACGCTTTAAAGAAAGAAACGCAACCTCGGAGGCTTTATTATTTTGTCCTATATATATATATATCATAACTAACTATAATAGTAATGTAAGTATATATGTATAATTAAAACCAGACTATATTCACAACACATCACAATATTTATTGAACAGCACAACATTGATAAGGAATAAATAAAATAATTTTGGTTGAATCGCCAATGGGAATATTTCTCTTCTCCTCGGAGAAGACGTGGGGCACGTGTCCACGGGCTCAGCAAGGGCTGTCCTCGGGCCTCCTTCCCCGACGGCGGCGTGCCTGGTAGTACACGCCGATGGCCAACCCGGCCGCGATGATGGACTCCACCATCGTCAATATCAGCTCTGGGCGGTCTTGCAGCTCGACCAGGGGACCTTCTCCCTCCTGGCTGCTGGAGGGTGGTGGGAAGGGACTCCACCGTATCGGCATTGACGTGCCGAAGCTCGCGATGACTACGAGCAGAAAGGCTACAAGCATGGCCATAATGTCTTTGAAAGCAGATATCAGCAAGGGATAGCAAGTCAAGCTCGACTGGGAAACAATTGATTTCTAAACTCTTAATTGTTGGACTCCATGGCAACTCGTAGAGAAATAACATCTATCACAAGTGAAAATTTCATTCAAGCAATTTTTTTTCAAATTCTCAAAATGTTATATTAAACAATATAATTATTTCAAATCAGTAAATTTATATATTTGAAGAAGAATAAAATTAAAGAGAGATTAAAGAAAGTTATAATTTTACTTATCTTTAAAAGAGAGGAGAGATTATGTTAAATATTGTCAAATATTCTCAGAGAATTCGTGTATATTCTTCACAGAGGATATTTAATTTTAATAAAAAGAAACTCACCACGCTATTTTTCGTTTTCTCTTTTAACTTTTAAAACGTGGCTAAAGTATGCCTGATATATTCACATAGCACGTACTTTAGGCAGAATAGATAATTGATTTAAACTTGTAGTAAAAATATCAATTATTCGAGATAGATAATGGTGATTAAAGTATACATCCCAAGCATTGGAAATTAAGTTGATCACGATATTTCTTTTAGGTACAGAACTAGAATATGATCCAAATTTCCCTTTAATAAACATATTGAATCTATCTAGTTTAATGTTTGATTATATAAAGGTTCTGTAACCTATATTATTGTGATAGATTTTTTTGTGGAAAATATGTTCTTTGTAGTGTCTATCTCAGCTCTTATTTAATCGTAAATTCAATCATATACAGAAGAAGAATAAAATATAAACGGTAGCAATGTGTTTAGTTATTCTTAAAAAGTGCAATCTTTTGGATCTTTTTAATCCTTCCACAGGCATAACTATAAATTGTGAGAATGAGTATTCATACAACTTCTCTCAACTTAGAGCTATGCTTGGAGGGATTATAAAGATCCGCATGCATTTTTTTAAGAATAAAGAAACGCATTGCTACCGTTTATATCTTTATATTTTATATTTTATAGCAATTTTCTCTCTTAACAGAAGAAGAATGTTGAACCTTTTTACTCTCGGTGTTAAAATCATAATTAGGAAATATATCTATATAAATTTCTTTATATTTTTGTGTATGTCCTCCGATAAACTTATATTGTGTTGCCTTCATCCATTGTCATGCTGAAAGTCTAAAGTGCTTACTGAATAATTGCTATAGTGTGATCAATAATTTACAGGAATGCTAAATATTTAAAGAAATACAAAAGTATAATGAATTTTTATTTTAAATTTCTCAAAATAATCATCGTCACTATCTATACACTTGTTCCATATTTTTTCCTGATATCAAAACACCTCTGAAAATCCTCATCTTTCAGGCTTTTCAAAATATTATCCGTATTCTCCTTTATTTCAGATATTGAGTCAAATCGACGTCCTTTTAGAGACTTTTTTTGAATTTTAGGGTAAAGGAAAAAGTCGTTGGGAGCAAGTTCAGGAGAATAGGGTGGCTGGGGTAGTAAAGCAATACCGTGCTTAGCCAAATAGAGTTGTACAGTGGCGGCCGTATGTGGCATTGCGTTGTCATGATATAAGAGCACATTTTCTGATGCCATTTTTCGGGTCGTTTCTGACGGACAGCCTCCCTTAAATGTCGCAATACATCAAGATAGTAATGTTGATTAATGGTCTGACCCTCGGGCCTGAATTCGTAGTGTACCAATCCCTTTACATCAAAGAAAGTGATAAGAAGACACTTAAGCTTCGATTTGATCATCCTTGCTTTCTTAAATCTTAGTTCTTCAGGTTTTAGCCACTGGCTTGATTGCCTCTTAGTATCGGAATCATATCCGTACACCCATGTTTCATCTCCCGTGATAACATATTTGAGCCAATGGGGATCAGAATTGAACATTTCGACCATGTTTTTGCACGTTTATTTGAGATGATCTTTCTGCTCATTCGTTAAGAGATGTGGGACAAATTTAGCCGGGGATCGTTTAAGAAGCAGATCATTCTTTATGATGGTTTGGCCTGTTCCATAGATATATCCAAATCTTCTGATAGCTCTCTGATAGTTACTCTTGGGTTTTCTTTGATTGATGACTTGATTTTGAGTGCATTTTCGGGGTTTCTTATCGATAAAGGTCTGCCAGTTTGTAGATCATTCTTGACGCTTGTTCGACCAGCTTTAAATCGTGCAAACCATTCAAATGTCCTCGATTGTGATAGGACATATTCTTTAAAAGCCTGCTTCAACATTTGAAATGATTCGGAAGCTGTTTTCCCTCATTTAAAGCAAAGCTCTATGCAGACTCGCTATTTTTCAATACAGTCCACGCTGAAGTTAGAAATTTTCTGATATACTCGAGCTTATAACTTTGAAAAAAACGTGAGCGCGTGCGTCTGTGTGATCTTTTTTTCTACGTGTTGATAAATGTTTTATCTATAATGTCCTTTTAAAATTATTTAATTATTTTGAATATTTTACGTGATCCAGTCTCATTCCTGTAAATTATTGATCACACGTTGTATTTATAAACCTACAAAATGGAATTCGTAACATGATATGAATAGCAGTATAGCAATCTATACAGAGAGCTTGAGTGGAAATACAACTCTTATCACTATAGCCACGATAAACATATAAAACATATTTATAACTGAAGAGCTCTAACATTCTAATCTCTCAGTTCAAATGAAGAGGATCTCTGCACAAAAAATAATACTCTGTTAATTTTCTCTCAAAAATCATTCAGAATTTTAGAAGATATACTGTGGCCCTCTTGAATTGTAGCAGGCGAGGATATCCTATAGTTATCTTAATTGTCAAACAAATGCTACGGGTTTCTGGAGATGAGTATTTTTATCTTTATTGAACGTATTCTCGAGCTTTCGGGCATCTCTGTCCTTCTAAAGGAGTACATGGAAACATATAAATGCCGTTAAGATGCTAATTGATTTATATATACATTCAAATATGAAGATAGATTTTACATATGGAACACACATCAAAATCAAAGAAGGAGCAGGACAGATTTCGTCAAACTTCACTTGTGAACTGACAGCTATCTGGAAAGCCCTTGATGTATGCCTTAACCAACCATCACTGCATCAAACAGAAGGAATTTTAATATACAGCGACTCCATATCCGCTCTAGAAGCAATTCAGAAGGGCAATACTAAAATCACACAGAAAATACACTCGTTACTTACCCAACTGGAACCATTGGAGAAGAACTGCATTCTACAATGGAGTCCTGCCCATGTTGGGATCGGGGGTAATGAAATGGCATTTGAATTGGCAAAGGAAGCCAGAAAATTGAGCCAAAGGAAAGAACAAATGCCATTATTTGACGCTTTGTCGAAATGCAAGATAATTAAACAAAAAATAAGAAAAGATCAAAATGCGAAATAAACTCTGAGAGAAAAATGACAAAAACTATAACAAGACTTAGAACAAAACACTATGAAGGAATGACAATACATCCAGATGGCACAAGAACCTATAGGACATGCAACAACTGTTCTGGTGTGGAACTAACACCTACCCACATATTCTCATACCCAGCAATGGCCGCAGTCTTGCAGAAATTTGGCCTAGACCCAGAGCAGCAGCTTTTCACACCCAAGATAGTGGACATTGCTGCTGCTGCTGTGATGCATGGAGACATCTGAGGCTCTTTATTGTAGACGACAACAACAACAACGGCATTCCAGAGTGAAATAAATTATCAGAGATAGATACATATTTTTCAAGTGAATTAAAATAAATATAATCGATACCGAGAGAGAGTCGAATTAAAAAATTCAGAAATTATTATCTTCGAAAACAAACCGTAGCTAAAATATCATTTTTTTTTCTACGTGTTTTAATTTGCATTTACATATTTTACATATCTCTGATTTTATTTTAAAATCGTCAACCAATTCTTCTACTTTTGGCGAAGTGGTGTTTTATTAATTTGTTATTTGATATTATTATGGTTTTACTGGTATTCAAAAAGGAAAAATACGTGTCGATCAGTTATATTTTCCAATTTATCAAACAATTTGGCCGCTGAATCTCTGATTCTGGTAGAGCGCCATCTGGCGAATAAAATTGTAACTAAAATCGATTTCGAATTGTTAATTATTTTCCATAAAAAATCCAATTGCATCCTGAACACAATGGTGTTTACCGCATTGCTCTAGCGCAAATATTCGCGGAGTTATTAATTTTTAAAATAGTGCGGGACTTTTGGATCACCCTGTATATTTACATATTGGCCAACTTTTGGGTGTTCCTCGCTTTAAAGAAAGGGGATCACTCTTATTATCCTTGTAATATAGACTCAAATAGAATTTACGTTTTTTAGTCTTTGAAAATATCCCTAAAATCCCTCGAATACAAATTGTTTTGCCAGATTATTATACACTTTCACATAAGTTTCAAAGATTGATTTGACAGACGATATTATCTCCAACAAATCAACAGATGATAGCTCCCAATAATGTTCTTCATTTGATGCTCAATAAACTTTCAGGAAAGAATCCTTTCCTTAAACCAAATGAGGTATTCCTTTTGATTGGATTAAAAGGATTCATTTTTCTGAAATATTGCCTAATTTTAAAGAAATATAGTATTGGGAATTATTATCTATTGATTTTTTTAGTCGATTTCACACAAATAAAAAGATCCTATGCAAACACACACATCCGCTGTCTGTTTAATACATTATTTTTTTAAGAAAACACACAAGCACAATGAAGATTTCAAAATCAATTATTTTATTGAAAGACAAATACTTGTGTGCTGCGATGTTTTCCCCAACAGGTGATCAAGCTGCCACACACAAAATAATAGATTAAGTATTAACGGGTAATAGTATAATATATTTATTTGTATGTTCCCAAAGATGCATCTCTCTGGTTTAAAATGAATTAAAACTTGTATTTTGGTAAATCACCCTAGTACAGAACGTTTGCTAATGTTGAATAATGTACCACGATACCAGTTAGTCAAATTCAGATAAAACTCAACTTATATACAGTAATTTTGGGCTATAGTCCCCATCAGTACACAGAGGTGACTTCGATTTCATAACATTCTACGAAAGGAGTGTTGAAATCGGTAGGATTGAAAAAAATGCTTGAGCTGGTGTATCGGCAAGGCCGATTTTCAGGACAGAATGCAACAAAAAGTTGCAGGAGGATGGTATTCACGTACCAAAACGGGAGAGGCTTCAACAGGTGAATTATCTTTTTTGTAACATACCATCCTTCCTCTCTCTATGTGTATTCATATTGAAAAATCACAAAGGATAAACCCAGACATGACTAGATCCTACAGGAACTGCAATAACTGTTACAACACCCAACTCACTCCGGACCACATATACAGTTTCCCGGCTATCCTTGCAGCCTTCTATAATATGGCAGACATCAATCCAGACGGGATTGTGCAAGATAGAGAAATTTAGAGGAACGTTATTCATATACCAACCAGGTTCTTCACTCACACACAGAGAGATATTGTATAATGATGTAGAGTTCCATATCTTACACATCTTCTATTGTAAATAAAGTATTATACCCCCTCAGAAGAAACAGATAGAATACCATGAAACGGCATAAATGAACATGCTATTACATAGACAAAATGATTAAAAATGTAGATAATTTGATTTTAACTATTTTAGACGTTTTATATACAAAATTTAATTATGTATTCCCTGACATAGAAGTTAAAATGAGATTAAAATTCACAATTTTTCCTTCATCTCCTGGAAGCAATACTTTCTATTTCTATTAGTGGTAGTGATGGTGGTATTTATACCTAGTACGCCATGATAATCATGTAGATAGTTTGCGACTGCGTTTACTGTAGGTTCGCCACAAGTCTACATATGTAAAAAATAATTTGACTTTTGCAATTAGAAGTGTGCCATAGATCCATTTTGTTACCTGCACTCACTAACCCCAATTTACACTAGTATAAAATGATTAATGATGAAAGATGACACGAAACCAGGTCTTGTAGTAAGATAGAATCTAAGCCACAGTTCTATACTTCTTACAGGAGAATTTAAATTTATCAATTACTAGTGATTACCTCTTTAAAAAAGTATAGTGACAAGTTATTCAAAACTAAGTAAACATTCGCCTCACACATTAATACATCAATTAAAAAGGCACATATTGGATCAAAATATCATTTATTTTTCCTTTTCTTTATGGATCAAATGATATTTTAATCCAATATATGCCTTTTTAATTGAATATTAATGGATTGCTCTATTTTCAAAACATTAAAACATGTTTAAGCAGGCAATACTGACCGTGGTTACAGTACTGTTCGCAGAAGGCAAGGGACACGAAGGAGTTCTTGCCGGCCACACAGTTCCGTCCCATCAGCTTGCAGGTCCTGGATGGAAGGTCGTAGTACACCTTCAGCATGTTGCCCCGGCTGCAGCGGACAGGCACAATGGGAGCTTGACACTCCTCCTGGTGGTCTGTAACAGTCCATGATGATACAGACCCTCTCAATGGTGCTTCATCGCAGTAAGGGAACAGTATATAAAGTTTGTTTTATTTGCAAAAAAAATCGTGCTAAATAGTTATATTTCTTTTTTTTTTTTCAAATAGGCTTTTTTTTGCTTATCCCTAGTACACGTGGTACATGCCATGTTAATCATGGTGGGTATAAGTAAGGAGAAATAATGACTATTTCTATCCTTAGGGATGAAGTATGAAAGAATGAATTGTGAAGAGTAATGATAAACGGAAAAATAAAGTGTCCAGGGATGTGAAGAAGTAGACGACTGCTTTTACTGTAAGTACACCACATGTCTACACATGTGAAAATCAGTTCGACTTTGCACTTACAAATGTGTCAGAGCCCCGTTGCACTCGCTGGTGGAGTTGGACTTTTACAATAATCGGGGCCATTGGAGCATTTTTTTTTTATCAGAAAAAAAAAATCCCAATGCGGGAATCGAACCCGGGTCGTAGCGGTCGAAAACCAACAGTTTAGACCATCATTTGACCGACCCCCTCAAATAGGATACATTCGAGATATTTATAGAGCTATCTGTGTGGTATAGTAAACTGTCGAAACCACTAGGAGGGTTGACCACTAATGAACCAGACTCTCGATATGTTTCCAATACATTGAGGACAATAGAAAGTTGTCAATTTAACAATAAAATGTTCGCATTCTAACATATGCCTAGGGTGTCTAAGAGGTTACTCACGGGCAGAAGCCGCCACCAGCATCAGGGCCAGACAGGAAACGAAAGCAAGGGACGCCATCTCAGTTCTGAGGTCCCGGGTCAGGAGCTCGATACAAGTAGCGCTGGCCACTTCCGCCCTGTAACATCCTTGCCGTCAGGATGTGACTCACTTCAGACTTCTTGGTAGACAGAGCTTCTTTAGAAAGCAGCCTTGAATCTTTATGGAATTGTTGTTTTCAAGTGCGCAATAATATTGCAAGAAATCCATGCAATATTTTATTGAGTAAATATTGTCTTCTGGTGTTTATAAATATTCTGGAATGCATCTATCTTAGTTGTTGAACAATGTAAAAATTTTGAAATGACCATTTAATTCCATTTATTGCAACTTCTGATCGTGAGAGTGAACGCTGTGTGTGTGCAAAGAAAAAGGTATTACAGTTTTTTTTGGAATTAAGACGTCAGTGTGTCTAAAAGTAGTTTTATTTTATTGAAATGCCTTTACAACTCTATGAGTTAAAACACATCCATGTGCATTAGTGAATCCATTACTATATCTTCATTTCGCGACACTTCAGTTGCCATACCACGTTGAGAATGTGTGGACGCCTCTGTTTCCGTCTTCTTTATCTTAATAGTCGATTCGGTTGCACGGTTAATGTTGTTCTTCTTCAGGAACAACTATCGTCGTGATGCCTTCAGTAACGACAAAACTTAATGCTTGTGTTGTATGTTCGGTCTCAACCTATCATCTGTTTTATGGCATTTCAGATGGGCAGCTTTTGTGAGTCCATTGTCCCTAATGTTACAAAGTATCATATTTATACAGCTTGAACTTGCCATAATTAAGATTATATCAAGAATATATCTAGAGGTTTCTTAAAAATGACATTCAGTGCCAGATATTTTATTTATATTTATACCTTGAAGTTTTAAGATCTACTGGGAAGTGTCTGTGTGAGATATTTGGTTGTTACGTATATAAGATATACCGGGAAGTCCGTGTGGGAGATCTCTACGTTACAGATGGATGGAAGGACCACCAGAGAGTCCGTGTTGCCGGGAGGATGTACCGTTACATTTAGCAAGCGGACCCGGGGTCGGGTGACCACAGCCATATAACCCGGGACTGACCACCGCCCAGGTCCAACATGGGACTGCTACTTCTGTTGGCCACATGGACCCTCATCGCCGCTGTCTCCCAGGCCCGTGAGTAGACTTGATACATAAACTCACCTCATATATTATACAGTAGAACCTCCTTGTAAAGGACACCTAATTGCAGAGCCAAAGTGTCCTTTAGGGAGAGGTGTCTTCTCACCGGAGAGTTGCTATGGTAATTTTGCAAATGAAAACTGTTCTTTGTAGAGAGGTGTCCTCTAGCGGGATGTCCGCTAAAGGGAGGTTCTACTGTTTTAATATACATGCTGCGAAATATAGAGTAATATTCCACAAACTGCATAATAAAGCATATTTGGGATTTAAATAAGAAGGTTTATTACAAAAATTAAAGCATTATATATTTAATGGAATTGAACATTTTCTCTTTTTTTCAAGCATTTCCACAGTCCCATGCGCCTGAAGTGGTGGGATATTTTATGGATGGAATTTTAAATGTATAATTGGGAGAGATTTTCATAATTATACTGTTCATATTATATGGGTGGAGAGGCCTCCTCATTTTTCTGAAAAATTCTTTTCTGCTTTATGAGAATGTTATGGTATTAATTCCTGCCCAGAAGTCCTCCTTTACGTGGCGGGAGGGAGAAGCAGCACAAGTAAGGGACTGTCGCCCCGTAGTACGGTGTCGTGAGCCCCGAGCCGCTACGGTAACCGTGAACAGGGAACTCTGAAATGTGGCTAACGTGGCAATGGAACCCCCCATTCCATGGAGCAGCAAAATCAGAAATTGACGGTCAAGACACCACGATGGTATTAATTCCCAATAGAAATATTGGAAGATGCATCAATGTCACAATCATCAAGACGTTTCCCTCCAGTTTTGTCAATAGATGACCTCCTATTGATCTTCGAAGTATATGTAAAAAGGGGTTATTAGCTAAAATATATATTTTTTCAATAATAACACTTTAAACATTCGTTCTTTGATCCCGACCAAAATATCTTGTTCATAACTGTGGTGAAATAAAAATAATTTGATCGAAGCGTTCTTTTTCCTCGAAATATTATAAGGGCCTGGCGGAGCGGATACTTTCATAGCTTTAAGGTAATTGGATTCTGTAGAAATTCTGTTGATATTTGAAATACTGTTTAGAAAAAAATTCATTTAAATATAATAATTATATAATATATTGTTTCCTATATATATATATGTTATATTAAAATATTTTATTTAAAATGTTATATAAAGGTATTATTTAAAATTTTATATTAAAATATTATTTTATTTTAAAATATATTTCATAGATACAAATACTGCTAAATCGACCGCCAGAGGTCACTCTTCCCTTATAAAAACTCGTTGTTGTTTTACCCCGGTTGGTCGGCTCAAACACCTTTGTACATTATGTAAATAATCTTTTGTTTTCCTTGTTCTATTCGCCTTAAGCCAGGCATTACTTTAATCAAATTATGTTTATTATATAATCCTAAAGTTCAATTAAAACAATCTCATATCAAAACTATTTTCATTATTTTACTTTTCAAGATTCTAGCCACGACTGCATCACCAATATCATTTAGTACCAAAAAGAACCAGCAAATAACTCCAGAGCTTAATCCTCAAGATAATCACAACAATTCCAAAATCAAACAGATTTTTTTTTTAAATATATTATATATATATATATTTTAAAATAAAACTACAACCTTTCGCAATAAGTTTCTTTTATTATGATTTGCGCGAGCTTTCGGGCTGGAGCCGCCCTTCTACAGGCAAAAAATTAAACATTTGATTCACGAGAGACACGAGAGACAGTTATATACATTTGATTTGTTACAAATTTTAAATAAAATATCAGAAAGAAAAGTATTAAAACTACATAAATTATTACTATTTTACTTTGTTTAACAATTGGAAATAATTTAACCTTAAATTTCAATATTTTAATAAGTTTTAAACTATGAATTGGATAAGCGAGAAATCTGATTTTTGTGGTATGGAATATGACAAAATTGTTCTGGGATATCTATTCTACGATTAATGCTATTGTGTTGTTTGGAAATCAGCGATTCAAGGATTAATCTTTCAGATTTGGTGGTTATGTTACTGTAGTGGCAAGTTGGACTGTCTAAATTAAATTTGTGGCCGGTATTCATGGTATGTTGAAAAATGAGGGATCTTGGATCTTTGGTCTTCATATTGTAAGTATGTTCCTTCAATCTTGTCTGTATTTTCCTGCTTGTTTCTCCTACGTATATAGATGGACAATCAATGCATGACACGGAATATATGGCATTTTTCTTCTGAAGGGGGTTCTGGTCTGTGGTCCACATTTTTCAACATACCATGAATACCGGCCACAAATTTAATTTAGACAGTCCAACTTGCCACTACAGTAACATAACCACCAAATCTGAAAGATTAATCCTTGAATCGCTGATTTCCAAACAACACAATAGCATTAATCGTAGAATAGATATCCCAGAACAATTTTGTCATATTCCATACCACAAAAATCAGATTTCTCGCTTATCCAATTCATAGTTTAAAACTTTATTAAAATATTGAAATTTAAGGTTAAATTATTTCCAATTGTTAAACAAAGTAAAATAGTAATAATTTATGTAGTTTTAATACTTTTCTTTCTGATATTTTATTTAAAATTTGTAACAAATCAAATGTATATAACTGTCTCTCGTGTCTCTCGTGAATCAAATGTTTAATTTTTTGCCTGTAGAAGGGCGGCTCCAGCCCGAAAGCTCGCGCAAATCATAATAAAAGAAACTTATTGCGAAAGGTTGTAGTTTTATTTTAAAATTTGTAGCGCAATTTTTTCGTTTACTTCAAATATATATATATATATCATTGAGGAAAATATGCAAAGTAGTTTAATGAAAGTTTTATCAAATGGTATTATTGGCAATATAACGCCATCTATTGATGAAATTTGGAACTATTTTTCAAACGATACATTTTAAAAATACATATAATTGAAACCTATTTCTACAAAACGTATAATAAAAATAATAAAAATTGTAAAATGGAGGGCATGACTCATCAGATGTGAACCCTCCCATCGTTTTCACCAATTTAATCTCCTTTGGATGATTTTATTATAAAGACAACATTTAATAAAATCAATAAATCATCCAGGGCTAAGTTTCTTGTAGAATTTTATTTCTCTAGCTCTCTCGGACTAACATGTCCTTCAACTGAAGCAACTAGGAATATAACTTCCAGATAATAACTCAAGTATGGCTAGTGTTTGAGGTAATTAGGGTGAAATACAAATGGGTTGGAACAGTACGCTGAAAGGTAGGAGTCCTGCTAAGTGTTGTAAGGATGGGTGACCAGACCACGGCGAGCCGTGCCAGGCTCCCCTACACCCCTCCCCCTGCAGCCCGGTCAACGAGAACAACTACTACTATGAACTACGCCATCTTACCTGCCACAAGGTCCCCGACGGACTCTGTGCCCGGGGCACGAACTCCTTCCCAGACAGGGCCAGCTGCGAGGCTTACTGCAACCGTGAGTCCCTCTCACCTCAATCTCTCTCTGGACTGACATGATGGGTCCAGATCCACCGGACCCTCACACCACCCCCCGCCCTCTTGTGGGACTCCTGTAAATCTACGTGTCGCTGTAGAACTGTCTCCTCGCTATCTACAACACACTTGTACATTCAAAATTACAAAATATTTTCTCACAATGAGTTCCCTTTTATTACAAAACGCTAGCTTCCAAGCGACAATCGCTCTTCAACGGACTTAATTTTTAAAAAAAGGTTTTATTAAGCCCTTTGAAGAGCAAGTATCGCTTGGAAGCTAGCGTTTTGTAATAAAAAGAAACTCATTATGAGAAAATATTTTGTAATTTTAAGTATTTCTCACCAATTTTATCAGGAATATAAACTTGAACATCTACCCTAGTGGAAGTGTTTCACCCAGAAGGAACTAGTGAAATACCACGAAACTTGACACTAATTTAATCTATTACATACACCAAATAAACAAAAATTTATATAATATAATAAATAGGCAGATCTCTCTCCTGATCGTATAACTGAATGTTGATGATGACTTGCTGCCATCTATTGGAAACTATATTAATTAACTGTTGAATTTATTTTTATTTTGCAGTTTTGTGTTTGGCCTCTATTTGAGGTTCCCATTCATTATATTACACTATTTTTCCGGGAATTTTATTGATTCTATAAAAATGAAGATAGCTTCTCCCGACAAAATAGACGCTAAAAATAAGTGCCACACTGTCTCGCTAACTAACGGACTCAGGTCGGTGACAAAGTCACAACACCAGCTTGGCAAACTGTGAAGCGTCCACCTAGAGACCATGAGTTTGGGCTAATGACCCTCGTCAGTCTAGAGCGGGCTTTATTCCATGAGAGAGAGAGAGAGATCCACAAGAGATCAGATAAAATCTTCACAATCTGCTAAAGAGGTATTCATCTTTTTTTTATTTTGCCAAGAGAGGCGACCATTTTTTTACAAGCCAAATTTCTCCCGGCAAAATGTTCATCTATTATTTGGCCATAGATTTGGCCTAGTGACTTTACCAGCTAAATACCTCTTTGGCAGATTTCATTTGATTCTTTGTGGATCTCGTGGAATAAAGTCCGCGCTAGACTGACGAGGGTCATTTAGCCGACACCATGGTCTCTAGATGGACGCTTCTCAGTTTACCAAAGCTGGTGTTGTGGCTTTGTCGCCGACCTGAGTTCGCTAGTTTGCGAAACGGTCAATAGATGGCGTCTGGTTTTAGCGTCTATTTTTCGGGAGAGGCTACCTTTATATATATTCCTGTTCCGCTTCTTTTAATCTACCTTTGAACTATTTTTAATAAAAAAATTAAAAATAACTTGTATATAATTCTTTTTTTTTCCTAGACATTTTAAATCAAAATTTTTGAAGAAAGAAGAAGATAATTTATTCTGAAATTAGGTTTATTTCTAATTATTTCTGGTTACACACACACACACACAAAAGCCTTTATTAAGACACACAGGTCTTACAGAGGATTCTCCTTGGGGTTACAAGACGGAGAAACCTATGAAAGTGGTAAATATACAAAGGGGTAAAAATGGAGAAAGATTATATACACATGGTAAATATATACAGATTATTATTTGAATAATCCTATGGAAAATAAGAAAAAAAAATTTTTGGAAATATGGATGGGAGAAGTGGAGAGCGAAAAGAGGAAATAAAACAGGTATTTACATATGGAACATACATATAATGGAACAAGTCAATTTAAGCTCTTCTGCTCACACAGCACAGGTGGACCATGGCTTTTTCAAGAAATCTTTAAGAGATTTTCCAGGAAAATCCGAGTGTTCAGAGTTGTAAGGTAAACACCGTTTTATCGTACCTGCCCAAACAAATAATTGGATATTGGCTCTGTCCTCCTCATCAAACAGAAATTTTTGGTATGTTTGGATGTTCGGTTAAGTCTTTCTTTTTTACAGCATTTTTATGGAAGTTATATAGATTCAAAGCTACTGAACTATTGTCTATAAAATTGGATAATAAAGAATATAATGTGAGGTGTGTATGGCCTATCTTAGAAAAGAGTATTTTTCTTTCCGTGTCAAGAGGCATGCATTCAAATATATAATGTTCTAAAATTCATTTTCGGTTCTATTTTTGCATAGTTGGCAATACAAGTCTTCTGTCCTTAGATATTTTATATGGTCTTCTCGATATAAAACAAATAGAATTCTCAATTGCGCAATGAGGCGTTTAGTCGGCAGTGGGAGTTCACTTAGTAGATAGTTCTCTGCTGCGAATGTTTTATGTAAATATTTGTAGTGTGTGTGCAGCTTTGAATTGGTTATTCTTGATTGATCGGTTTGAATAGACTGTTCTATAGTGATTCTTATAATTTGAGGTATTACTTTCTGTAGAATATTGGGGTCTGAACAGTTCTTTAACCACATGAATCCAGTTGAGTTTAGTATATTCATAAAATTTTCTGTAAAACCTATGAAGGTATTCGTTAGAGTGGACGTTTTCCATAATTGGGCTAGACAGATTGCGGGCAATCTGGATTTTTCCAATTTTAATATTCTTAACCAGAACTTTAGAATTAGTTCGGTTGCTGTGACTCCTAGTGAGAAGCGTCCGGTTTCCATGCGTAGTATGTAGCCTGGTGTGTTACTCGGCAAGTTCAATAGTCGTAGGAGATAGTTATTCTGAATTTGTTCCAAGATTTTGTTCTTTTCGTTTGCCCAAATTTGAGCAGAATACAGCAGACTTGACAGGATAATCGAGTCTAATAGTTTCATTGATGAACCAAATGAATTCAACCTGGATTTCTCCATAATTTTCCATACTTCGCCGGTAGCTGCAAGCGCTTTGCCTTTAAATTATGAAGCAACTTGACTAAACGAGATTGTTGTTTTGAGGGGATAGCCAAGATTATTTCTGGTTATAACAATTTGTATTTCAACTAGTGTAGAAACCCCCTGTACCTTCTAAAATAATGGGGGGAGGGAGAACAAGTATATGTACCTTTAATGGATTATGGAAGGAATTTCGGAGATTTTTTTAATGTTTTATGTAAATATATAGATAATAGTTTTGTATAAAATATAAATTTATAAAGATATCAACATTTCAAATTACAAACAAATATGTTTCTGCTGTTGTGTATTTTGAATAGATGCATTTTTTATTTTTTCTTTAAAAATATTTTATTCAAAGTTTTTAGTCTCTTTCTTAGAGCTTAAAATTTTGATGCTTATTTTAAAGACCCAATTTTAATAATATCCTCATAGAAGTGTGTATATTTCTTTTTCTCATATAAAATAGTTCAAATAAAATTTATATATTTCGAATTTTGCTGTCTTGACATGAAACAAACGGGATAACTGGGTGAGTTATGATACTGTAAGTGTTGAACTTGGAAGTGCTGTATTTTGGGCGCCTTCAAAACATTTTTCAAAATTCTCTTCAGTCATGATGAATCGACAGGTTCAAAGGTTCAAACTGACGTTTCACAGATTTCTTAGCCACTCACTTTTTTCTAAACTTAAGTTCTAACACCGATATTCAAGATATAAGAGAAAAAAGTGGCAGTTTAATCCTAATATAAAGAGTATTCCATTTTTACAATAACGATTTTAGCGATTTATTGAAAATAATTTATTAATGTATGTACAATTTATTGTTTTTATGTGTAAGCCTTGACGTTTAGCAAAAGCCCTGCATCGATGTTTCCAGCAAATAAGATTTCGTCTTTGAATATATTGATCAAAACCATCCCAACAGTCCTTAACAACTTTTCCAGAGACCCTCAAGCGTGTCTTCGGTTCTCTAGATCTGAGGGCAGTTTTCAGCAAATCAAGAGCACAAAAATCCATAGGGGCCAAGTCTAGAAATTTTGCATAGATGTGCTTTAAAGGGGTGTACGAAATGCCGGTTTCATCCCTCTTTTCGTCATTCGTCTCTTCTGTAGTTTCTTTAAACGTTCCCATCTTTGACTTGAATTTTATTTTGCCTTCAGTTCCGTTGAAGGATTAATTAGTCCATTTCTGGTTTTTATCAATTTAATTTAAGGCATTTCTCCTTCGCATTGTCTAAGACTTGGTAATTGAAAGTATGATATCTAACACATGGCCATTTATAATACGTTCTGTAAGTTGTAATCTAAATTTAGGTTGCAAATGCTTTGGAATCCTTGTATATGATTAAAAAAAGCATAACAAATATTATATATGAAAAAATAATACAAAAGTGAAATTGTATTGGAATCAGGTGAATAAATTACTAAAAAGGCATCTCCTGGTCGTAAAACTAAATTTTGTTGATAGATTGTGCCATCTTTCGGAATAAATATCAACTAATCGTTGATTTTGATTCTGGAATATATAAAAATTCAACGATTAATTGATATTTTTTTCTGATAGATGGGGTATAACCTTTTCTTAAAATATTATATATGTCATAGGAGCATGATCTATCTTCCTATCCCCCCAATTGTAAATTTGGTTGAGTGTTAAATAAAACACCAAGCGATCGCGATGACACCTAGAATAGATATTCTATTTCAAGTTCAGTAGCTAGCGCAGCTTTCTGACAAGGCCTCCTTGGATAGTCGGGGCTTGCGTCCAAATAGAACTGAAGGTGATCGGGCCATTCGACCAGACGCAGCCTACATGTCACTACGGGCCGTGAGCTGAGTCTACGAGGACCATATGGTCAACTGGCTTTCTCCAGCTACACCATTGTGATGTTCTCTTTTTGAAACTTCTTGGTGGGTCCTACAATTCACCTTTGATCAACTCTACATCTCTTAAATTATCACAAATCCATCGCATAGACTCATGGACAGAACTTAAGAAAGTTTTACATTTTAGCATTTATAGCGGGATTCAGACAATAACTCTGAAAGATATTTGATACAGTGACTTTTGTTGAAGACTTACGAGATAACCAAATGTGAGCAAAATTGCCTCCGTATCCTTCAAAGTTTTTAAAACATTCCACTTCCTTAAGTTTTGTCCATGTGTCTATATTTTGAAAAGAAATTAGAATTCATTTTTTATTCAACAGATGAAGTTTTTTTAAAAGGAAGAATATTAACGCTACTTAGTTTATAGATTTCTAAATATTGATAACGCGCTTTACCATATAATTAATGTTTATATTTGTTAAATGAAGGTTTCACCTAGCAATCTATGAGTAAAAATTAGAATTACCTTAACATTACTTTATTACAAATCAAAGCTTTTTTCTGCTGTCCTAAATGCAATGAGTAAAAGGTATGTCTGGAATATCATCTAAGATCCATCCCAGGTTGATTTCTTCCGCCAGACCTGATTAACAATTTCCACACACGCCATAGCAGTCGCCAACCCATCATGATTATCATGGCCTGTACCACGTGTACTAGGGATAATTAAAAAAAAAACACACTCCATATATAAATTGTAGGGATCTTCCGTTTATTCTACATATGTTGTAGTTCCCTATATTGAAAATAGTTTTCTTGTCGAATGTTGTTTAATGATGAATACGATGATGATGTAGATCCCTCATCATGATCATGGGTATTGAATATCAACATTTATATTTCCCAGTCTTGTTTTAATTGACCTGTAAAAGAAATGCTCTAGTTAGACATCTTCTTGATATATAAGAATTAAAATTCAAGTGGAAATATCAATTTTTCTCTTCGTTGGAAAATGGATGCCGTTGCCACGTTAGTCACCTTGGACTAGAATTTGTTCAAATTTTCCAAGGGTCCAGAAGGGACCGCAGGGAAGTGTGTTCGGACTTCTTCCCCCAAGTGCACCCAAGAGAGGGGACATTTCTGCTGCTGTGATAGAGATACATGAAGAAATCTGATGCTCTTCATTGGACACGACAATAACAACAACAAAAGTTAAGTAGAGATTTTATTAAAATTATATGTTGTTTTTCAGAAGTTATGAAATTTTGAAATCGAGGATGCTCGACTCTTTGCGCAGTTCCGCTTAGAAATCTGCAATTAAGAGAAACTCTTAGAGAAGGTATTAAATGTAAGTATAGATATAAAATTCCAGTATGAGAAAGAAATATACACAAATAATAATAAATAAATAATATAAATAATAATAATGCATACTTCTAATTATTAGTTTATCGCTAAATGTTACCAATACGCCAACAGTACTTTAGATATTAATGGGTCATCTATATGTAGAATTGATCGTTGCATTATCACTAATGGATCAGATCCTACGAGCACTTTGCTCATTTTAAAGATCACTTTTCCATGGAGCAGCAAAATCAGAAATTGACGGTCAAGACACCACGATGGTATTAATTCCCAATAGAAATATTGGAAGATGCATCAATGTCACAATCATCAAGACGTTTCCCTCCAGTTTTGTCAATAGATGACCTCCTATTCATCTTCGAAGTATATGTAAAAAGGTTATTAGCTAAAATATATCTTTTTTTAAACAATAATACTTTAAACATTCGTTCTTTGATCCCGACCAAAATATCTTGTTCATAACTGTGGTGAAAAAAAAAAGAATTTGATCGAAGCGTTCTTTTTTCCTCGAAATATTATAAGCGCCAGGAGAACCGGATACTTTCATAGCTTTAAGGTAATTGGATTCTGTAGAAATTCTGTTGATATTTGAAATACTGTTTAGAAAAAAACTCATTTAAATATAATAATTATATAATATATTGTTTCCTATATATATTTATATATATATATATCATTGAGGAAAATATGCAAAGTAGTTTAATGAAAGTTTATCAAATGGTATTATTGGCAATATAGCGCCATCTATTAATGAAAATTGGAACTATTTTTCAAACGATACATTTTAAAAATACATATAATTGAAACCTATTTCTACAAAACGTATAATAAAAATTGTAAAATGGAGGGCATGGCTCATCAGATGTGAACCCTCCCATCGGTTTCATCAATTTAATCTCCGGGCTCTCTGGAAGATTTTATTATAAAGACAACATTTAATGAAATCAATAAATCATCCAGGGATAAGTTTCTTGTAGAATTTTATTTCTCTAGCTCTCTCGGACTAACACGCCCTTCAACTGAAGTGACTAGGAGTATAAATTCCAGATAATAACACAAGCATGGCTAGTGTTTTGAGGTAATTAGGGTGAAATACAAATGGGTTGGAACAGTACGCTAAAGGTAGGAGTCCTGCTAAGTGTTGTAAGGATGGGTGACCAGACCACGGCGAGCCGTGCCAGGCCCCCCTACACCCCTCCCCCTGCAGCCCGGTCAACGAGAACAACTACTACTATGAACTACGCCATCTTACCTGCCACAAGGTCCCCGACGGACTCTGTTCCCGGGGCACGAACTCCTTCCCAGACAGGGCCAGCTGCGAGGCTTACTGCAACCGTGAGTCCTTCCCAACTCAATCTCTCTCCAGACTGACGTGATGGGTCCAGATCCACCGGACCCTCACACCACCCCCCGCCCTCTTGTGGGACTCCTGTAGATCCACGTGTCGCTGTAGAACTGTCTCCTCACTATCTACAACACTTGTACATTTAAAATTACAAAATATTTTCTCACAATGAGTTCCCTTTTATTACAAAACGCTAGCTTTCAAGCGATAATCGCTCTTCAACGGACTTAATTTTTTTAAAAAGGTTTTATTAAGCCCTTTGAAGAGCGAGTATCTCTTGGAAGCTAGCGTTTTGTAATAAAGAGAAACTCATTGTGAGAAAATATTTTGTAATTTTAAATGTTTTTCACAATTTTATCATGAATAGAAACTTGAACATCTACCCTAGTGGAAGTGTTTCAACCAGAAGGAACTAGTGGAATACAACGAAACTTGACACTAATTTAATCTATTACAGAGAACAATTGATCAGAAATTTATAAAATATAATAAATAGGCAGATCTCTCTCCTGATCGTATAACTGAATGTTGCTGATGACTTGCTGCCATCTATCGGAAAATATATTAATTATCTGTTGAATATATTTTTATTTGTCAGCTTTGTGTTTGGGTCTATTGGGGGTTACCTTTCAATTCATTATACTTTTTACCGGGATAAAATTCATCTATAAAAATAAAGATAGCCTCTCCCGATAAAATAGACGCTAAAAATAAGTGTCACCTATTGATCGTCTCGCAAACTAGCGGACTCAGGTTGGTGACAAAGTCACAACACCAGCTTGGCAAACTGTGAAGCGTCCACTTAAAGACCATGAGTTTGGGCTAATGACCCTCGTCAATCTAGAGCGGGCTTTATTCCATGAGAGAGAGAGAGAGAGAGATCCACAAGAGATCAGATAAAATCTTCACAATCTGCTAAAGAGGTGTTCATCTTTTATTTTGCCGAGAGAGGCGACCTATATTTTTACAGGTCAATTTTCTCACGGCAAAATTTCCATCTATATTTTGGACATAGTTTTGGCCTAGTGACTCCACCAGCTAAACACCTCTTTGGCAGATTGTGAAGATTTCATTTGATTCCTTGTGGATCTGATGGAATAAAGGCCGCGCTAGACTAACGCGGGTCAATTAGCCCTAAACAATGGTCTCTAAGTGGATGCTTCTAGGTTTACCAAAGCTGGTGTTGTGGCTTTGTCACCGACCTGAATTCTCTAGTTTGCGGAGACGGTCAATAGATGGCGTCTGGTTTTTAGCGTCTATTTTACCGGGAGAGACGACTTTTAAATATATATAGTCCTGTTCTGCTTCTTTCAATCTACCTTCAATTTATTGTTTCATAATAAATATTTTATATTTTAAGTTTCCTATTTATAAATAAGGGATAGTCACAATACTTTGTGTTTCAATATTTAATCAATTTACAACACGGTTAACCATAATATATGAACAAAACTTAAGCAAAATTAGATAAGAAAGAAAGTACAGTATTGCCGACTGCCTAACTATGAAGAAACACCAGAGAATAATTAAATATATATCATAAATATATACAAAGCATGTTACAAAAATATTATTTGAATTTCTCTTTTTTTTTTTTTTTTTTTGACCCTTTGGATCCAAAATTTTAAACATTCATCACACGCCAAAAGTAGGTAATTTGTGCTGATAATCTTGTTTTGTTCTACAATTCTTTCTCGGTACAACTTTTTATATTATAAAGGACTACGACGAGTGATTATAAACAATACTTAAAGTTACACGGCCTAAGTTTCTTTTTTGTGAAAAATCAATATTTATTTCAAAGAGAAATATTTACTATTTCTAACTTTTTTGAATGAAGTATGAGAGGGTGAAAATATGAAGAGTAATGGCGAATGGAAAAATAACTATTTATGTTTCCACTAGTGTCTAAATCTTCCCCTCTTATAAAATTTTATAAAATAGTAGATCGCGAAATACGTGGTGTCGCTGGAGACCCGCTGGCGATTTTCCACCAAACTCTTCAGCGGTGGCAGAGGTGCCTTATTCATTGTACATAGTGGCATGCATATTTTTAATTACAATTTAAAAAATAGTGCGGACTGTGCACTTTTGCATGTATTGACAAGATGTCCATAAAATTATTTTAATTGTCAATTGTCTTTCTTATAAATTAGTGGGGTGTAACAAGTAGATGTATGTTTAATGGGTTATGGATGGAATTTAGAAGAGTTTTTTTTTTAAGTTTTTTTATATACATATATACAGATTTAAAAATATTTTTCTGATAAAATGTAAATTTATAAAGAAATCATCTTTTTTTCAAATTATAAATATGTTTCTACTATTTGTATTCTAAATAGCTATGCATTAAATAAAAATGTTATTCTTTTGAAATATTTTACTTCAAAGTTATTTCACGCTCTTCTCTTTCTTAAATGAACTAATTTTGAAGACCCAATTTTAATAATATCTTCATATAAATCAATAACACGCCGTCTATATATAAGAGGGTGGGAGGGTTCATAACTGATGAGCCAAGCCCTCCCAATATTTTTTCATCGCAGTAAGAACACTAGAAGTTTGATTTTTATGAAAAAAGAAACTCTCGGGCTTTGAATATTTTCATTCCTAATATTTATAGGCTATCTTTGATGCAGGTAAAGGTGAAGATGGTCCGAGCAACTATGTTCCACAGGAAAGGACTTAACGCTGAACCCTGGGGAGTGTCGAGCTGGGAGGACGTACATTCTGTTGCAGTCCAGGCTGAATAAGAAACTCTCCGGTCTTCCAAAAAGCATTTTACTAAGTCGGTAATAGACTCTGGACAATTTATACGTTCAAGATTTTGTATGATTGCCGGTCTCCAGACAGTGTCGAAGGCCTTACTGATGTCCAAGCTGATGACAAAAGTTTTCTTCCAGTGAGCTTGTCTTTCTTCAATGAATTGAATATACTCTCCAGTGCATCTTCCACTGAACGACCATTCACAAAACCGTATTGATCTTCAAAGAACCATCCGTGAAGATCGGCGAGCCACTGAAGTCTGGCCAGCATACATCACCCAAAAACTTTGGCCATAGTGTTCAATAAAGTAATAGGTCTGTTTTTCTCCAGCTGACTGGTGGCTGAATTGGAGGGTTTAGGCAGAAGTATGAGGCGGCCTTCTTTCCATGGACGGGAGAAGTGGCTCATACGGAGGCATTTGGTGAACAATTCGGCCAGCAGGAATTGCAAGGAAGGACCGCCCAGGTCTAGGCATTTTGAACCAAGACCGTCGGGGCCCGGGGCTTTCCTTTTTCCACAGCGATGAATGGCTCGCAAAACTTCCCAGGGTTGGAATTCAGGTTAGTCTAAGTTCGTAGAAATTGCATTCCTTTGCGGGTGAGTTCTGGTGTCAGGTAGGTAAAAGTGATTTACCACGGCCTGGCAAGTCTCATGAGGATTGTAAAGAGAGCCGTTATCATGTTTGAGAAGTGGCGGACCTCTGGGGGAGCCGCGGCCCCGGGCGATAAATCGATGTATGGCACTCCAGGATGCGGATGACACCTCCTCGCAGAGATTAAACCAGGATTTACTATTAGCTTTCCGTATAGCCGCCTTCAGTCGATTATGGCACGCTCGGAATAAACCAAGGAAGAAGTTCCTAATATGACACCGGACACTCTGACTATAACGGCGGAGGGAGATAACCAATCTTCTTATCCGACTGAGTTCGGGGGTCCACCACGGCTTTGACGGTCTTGTAGTATTGGAGCGCCTCCCCATGGAAGAGTCACAAGCTGATTGCAGGATGGAAGTCAGAAGGAGAACCACCCAGTCAATATCTTCTGGGGTAGAGGCCTCGTTTAATTGGGTAGTTACCAGAACAGTACTGACTGTGGCGATGGCGAGTGTATCAACAGCAACCGACAACAAGACTTCTAACACTCCTCAAATATTTATGTTAACCCTAAATAACTGATTTATATAAATTGGTTTTCCGCCCTGGAGGGTGGATAACTGTTGGCTGATATGCCGAAATTGGTACGGGCTGATAGCCTTTTGAAAGCTGACCATGTACCTACATCGAGCCTTCAACTGTTGCAGAGTTATCTGCGAAAATCGATTTTTAGAACAAATTTTCAATTGAAATGCAGGAAACTGCTAACAATGTAAATTCGCCTACTGGCGGCAACTATGCAATTTTTGCCGCGTCGCACGCTTTCGCGACTAAGACGCCTTCAATAGGCGCTGTAAATGTTCATACGAACTGGGCAGACCTACCCGTGCATGAAGGTCCTGAAATTGGGGACGGCTATACCTTCGTACAGAGCAAGAAAAGACGCCGCGACTTGAGAGCATCGGGCGTCACGGCCGCACATTCACAGTGCCAGAAACACTACTCGGCGACAGCGATCGTCGGCAGCATGGATACCGCGCGTACAGGAGGTGGAAGCCACGAGGGCATACATCGCGGAAGCCAGGGCGCGGCAGGCGTCCTCCACACAGGAGCAGTGCGTCTTCATAGAGCACTGCCTCGACTTCGCGCCTCACCATTACCTGAAGGCGATCGACAGAGTGGTCGGAGGGGCCTGGCCAGCAAGAACCTAGCGGAACGCCTTATTGAGGAAGGCCTCGAAAACGAAGGCACGATCCTCAGGACCATCCCTTTCCGTAAAAGGTCGGAAAAAATTACCATCGGAAACCTCCTCTTCTACGTGGAGGATGCCGTCGTCATCGACGCCCTCTCGCTCTATGGGCGTGTCACTTCCATCGCCCCCAAACAACTCAAGGCTGGCGAGTACGGCTACACTGACGGCCGCCATGAACCTTATATTCTCCTCCATGACGGCATGAAACTTGGGAGGCTTCCTACCCGCCTCGATATAAAGACTAAAGGCGACTCCTGACCGGCGTTCTTAACCTTCTGGATCAGGTGCTCCAAATTCCACAACCAAGGCCATCGCAGAGCCAACTGCCCCATGCTTGCTAGGCAGTCCACCGGCCCCAGGTAAGCTTCACCACCCTCTCACACCGATGCCACATCACCGATCGCGCCTCAGCTGCTCAGAGAGCTAGCACCCGCGCCTCCTGCATCAACACCCCCTACTCCATCTATGGAGATCTCCAACATTGCTACCGCGGCCCAGGTTTCGCCCCATCGACCAGCTGCGCCTCGGCCCCCTGCACCAGCACTCCCAGCTTCATCTGT
Source organism: Cordylochernes scorpioides (assembly GCA_030710605.1). Classification (NCBI taxonomy): domain Eukaryota; kingdom Metazoa; phylum Arthropoda; class Arachnida; order Pseudoscorpiones; family Chernetidae; genus Cordylochernes; species Cordylochernes scorpioides. Next base: position 64,738,630 of record CP092876.1, on the reverse strand, counting down.
GGAGTTGCCGCCTCCTGCATCAGCGCCCCCTGCACCAGCACTCCCAGCTTCATCTGTGGAGTTGTCGCCTTCTGCATCAGCGCCCCCTGCTCCATCTCTGGAGGTGCCAAGTGATGGTCCCACGGCCAACACTTCGCCCCGTCGGTTCACTGCGCCTCAGCCTGCTGAACCAGCGCTGCAAACTACCCATGAAGAGGAGTCAGCTCCAGCCGCAGTAGCCCCACCGCTACTACTAACTGCCTCGACGACCCATGAGCTCCTGAGCGCTCATACACCCACTAATGATATTTACGCCTTATACCTGAAACTCGAGTACCAGATAAACGATCTACTCGAACTACTGAACGATACAACTATCCTGAGCCCCCAATATGAAACAAAGTGGGTCAGGCCATAGATTACGTTCGCGATTCTACACCGCGATGATAGAAAATATCTGAAAAAAATATATCGCCTGAACACAAGATTATTATTGTCGAATTCCTCAACACTGTCATCGAGCATGCTGGGGACATGAATGTCATAATCCGTAACGGCCTGTCCGAACTCAAGGCGACATTAAGCTCCTGATGAAATTCATACGTATCTCCAGAGGGGGCTCGGTCTGTTGTATATATTTCTCCCTATTTTAAAAATGGCTGCAAACCTTCTCCCTACTGTTGACTCTAGATGTAAATAAACTATTTTTAATTGTCACTCTTCTTTTATTGTATTCTTTAAACCATATTACATAATAACTCGAATATCATTTAACGGGTATTTACAATTTTTAACACTCCAGAGCCAATATGAACATCTTTTTACAACTATTTGCTCCAGGAAACAGGACCACAGCAGTCGGGGATATCCACACTAGTTCCAGACGGAAACAGGCGAAAGCGCCATCTATTGGCGGAGGTTGTCAGGCCTTATACGCGACACTGCCTCCCCCCTAAGGCGGATCGTCCCGATCCAGTCCCATCGGTCCTGTCGCCTTGATGTCACGTTTCACTCGTTGGTGCCGCTTCTCTTGCCAGAACTGCATCTCTCTTTCTGGAAGCGCCTCTTTTGATGGAACCGCCTTTCTCGCCGGAGTCGCCCTACTCGCCGGAGCCGCCCCTCTCGCTGGAGTCGCCCCTCTCGCTGGAACCGCCCCTTCGCAGGAGCCGCTCCTCTCGCTGGAGTCGCCCCTCTCGCTGGAACCGCCCCTTCGCCGGAGCCGTCCCTCTCGCTGGAGCCGCTTTACTCGCCGAAGCCGCCCCTTTCGCCTGTACCGCTTCTCACGCCGGAGGCGCTTCTAATGCCGGTACCGCTTCTCTCGCCGACACCGCATCAAGAAGTTCCCTCCAGTATTGTCAATAGATGATCTCCTCTGATGATATTCGAAGTTAATGTGAAAAGGTTTAGCTAAAAAATATATTTTTTCGACAATAACACTTGGAACATTCGTTCTTTAATCCCGACCGAAATGGTCGTGGTGGAAGGCGACACAGCTGGGCCAAAGGTGAAATAAACAAACAGAGATTCCACTAAGAAGCGTCTGACGTCAAGAAGGAATGAGACGAGGAGAGAGAGATCTTTAGAGCAAGTGTTACCTCGGTGAGATCCAAGCGAAGACTGCCTAATCTAGGTTCTCGATTTAACACCACGACCTGTCTTCTTTCTAATTGGTAGGAAGCTGTCACATGACCGTTTTCTATTGGTTGACCTATTTAGGTGATTCTTTCCTAATTGGTAGGAATAAGTCACATGGCCGTTGGCTATTGGTTGACCTACTTAGGTCTTGTCTCCTAATTGGTAGGAATATGTCTTTTGTCGGAAGATATAACCGGTCTTGGCCAGGAAGTACTGGGCGTTACTCTTAGCTTTTATGGTTTCCGCGATCGTAAAATTGACTGTAGATTTATTACTAGTGGTGCTGGCTTTAAGCCTCTTTTGCTAGGCCTTACTTCTACTATCACCTAAGCCTGATTAGTTTTAACCTTAATTTTCTCCTGTTAGTCTCCATTCCTTCTATCTGTACAGTTGCTATACTTTATTAGATTCTTACGCGGTACAGAATGATGTTAGTTGAGGCTTTCTATTTGCAGTACATAAGAAGTTATATACAGTCATGGGGTGGAACATGTGGTAGTAGATATCTAGACTATTTACAACAATTCCATGGTCTTAAATCATCACATATATCATTGAAGAAAATATGCAAAATAGTTTAATTAAGGTTTTATCAAATGGTATCTCTTTGGCAATATAGCGCCATCTATTGATTAAAATTGGCACTATTATTTAAACGCTACATTTTAAAAATGCATATAATTGAAACCTATTTCTACAAAACATATGATAAAAATAATAAAAATTGTAAAATGGAGGGCATGACTCATCAGAGGTGAACCCTCCCATCGGTTTCATCAATTTAATCTCCAGGTTCTCTGGAAGATTTTATTATAAAGACAATATTTAATAAAATCAATAAATCATCCAGGGATAAGTTTCTTGTAGAATTTTATTTCTCTTGCTTTCAGGCTAACATGTTATTCAACAGGAGCAACTAGGAGTATAACTTCCAGATTCCAACTCAAGCATGGCTAGTGTTTTGAGGTGATTAGGGTGAAATACAAGTGGGTTGGAACAGTACGCTGAAAGGTAGAAGTCCTGCTAAGTGTTGTAAGGATGGGTGACCAGACCACGGCGAGCCGTGCCAGGCCCCCCTACACCCCTCCCCCTGCAGCCCTGTAAACGAGAACAACTACTACTATGAACTACGACATCTTACCTGCCACAAGGTCCCCGACGGACTCTGTGCCCGGGGCACGAACTCCTTCCCAGACAGGGCCAGCTGCGAGGCTTACTGCAACCGTGAGTCCCTCTCACCTCAATCTCTCTCCGGACTGACGTGATGGGTCCAGATCCACCGGACCCTCGCACCACCCCCCGCCCTCTTGTGGGATTCCTGTAGATCCACGTGTCGCTGTAGAACTGTCTCCTCGCTATCTACAACACTTGTACATCTAAAATTACAAAATATTTCCTCACAATGAGTTCCTTTTTATTACCAAACGCTATCTTTCAAGCGATAATCGCTCTTCAACGGACTTAATAAAAAAATGTTTTATTAAGCCCTTTGAAGAGCAAGTATCGCTTGGAAGCTAGCGTTTTGTAATAAAAAGAAACTCATTGTGAGGAAATATTTAGTAATTTTAAATGTTTTTCACAATTTTATCAGGAATAGAGACTTAACATCTACCCTGGTGGAAGTGTTTCAACCAGAAGGAACTATTGGAATACCACGAAACTTGACACTTAATTTAATCTATTACATACACCAAATAGCGCTGGCAGAGGTGCCATATTCATTGTACATAGTATCATGTATATATATATATTTATATTCTAAAAAATAGTGCAGACTGTGCCTTTTTGCATGTATTGATAAGATGTCAATGAAATTATTTTAATTGTCAATTGTCTTCCTTATAAAATAGTGGGGGGAACAAGTTGATGTATGTTTGAAGGGTTATGGATGGAATTTAGAATAGTTTTTTTAAGTTTTATATACATATATACAAATTTAAAAATACTTTTTCTGATAAAATGTGAATTTATAAAGAAATCATCTTTTTTTCAAATTATAAATATGTTTCTGCTATTATGTATTGTAAAAAGCTATGCATTAAATAAAAATGTTATTCTTTTTAAAAAATTTACTTCAAAGTTATTTCACGCTCTTCTCTTTCTTAAATGAACCAATTTTGAAGATCCAATTTTAATAATATCTTCATATAAATCAATAACACGCCGTCAATATATAAGAGGGTGGAAGGGTTCATAATTGATGAGCCAAGCCCTCCCAATATTTTTTCATCGCAGTAAGAACACTAGAAGTTTGATTTTTGTGAAAAAAAAAACTCTCGGGCTTTGAATATTTTTATTCCTAATAAAATCTACATATTATATATATGATACAATATAGTGCGGCTTATGATTGTAAAACGGCATTTGAAAATTATCCCGTATGTGTTTCTTTTAAACGAAAAATCGAATTTTATTTTCAAGAAGAAGTAACGATTATTTCTAACCTTAGGGATGAAGTATTAAAGGATGAATTGTGAAGAGTAATGATAAACGGAAAATAAAAGTGTCTAGGGATGGGAATATATATATATATATATATATATATATATATATATATATATATATATATATATATATTATATATATTTCTTTTTCTCTGGTTAGAGAGTTCAAATAAAAGTTATTTGGTATTTTTTTAGAATATATATCAACAACAAGTCTCCAAGGATAAATGTCTTCTTTTATTACCAACACTTCGAGCTTCGGGTGTAACGACCTTTCTAAAGGAATATGAAATGAATCTTAGAGAAATAAGGATAACCCAGGCCCCTGGAGCCCAAGAAACGTAAACTGCCCGGGCTGTCTAACTAACTAGTAGAAACTCTCTAGATTATATTTACATAGAGCCAATTGCAGAGCCGAACCAGCTGGTCAGGAAGTTCCATGCCTGCAGAGAACCCGGGAGTCCAGCCAACGAGACTGGGTCGAAGGAGGTCTTCCCAAGCAGCAGGGCTGTCTGCATTCTGTGTCGCATCAAAGCAGGGCATCTGAATAGAAGGTGGTCCACAGTCTGTTGATCCTCCATACAATGTTGGCAAGATGGGTCTTCCCTAGGATGCCAGAGAACCAAGTCTGCCCGAACATGGCCATGTCCTGTATGTAAGGTGGTGGTAACTTCTCCAGGACAGACCTTAGGGAGGAATTGGAGCAGCCGGTCTGGAGTATGGGCTATTCTACTCAGGTGTCTGTTAATGTGGTCCCAGCAATAAACCTCCGTCCATGCGTCTAGGGCTGCCGTGCGTGAGTGGTTACGGGCCAGGCTTCTAGGCAGGATGTAGAATGATGGTTCTAAGGTCGAAACGACCGCGTTCTAAGCTGCTCTGTCTGCTCTTTCGTTTCCGTCGATGCTGCAGTGTCCCGGCACCCAACACAAATTTACATTTTGGTTGGTGTTCAGGGCGAGAATAATCTCAGCTACTAATGTCGATCGAACTGGACCTGACGTACATATGGCTGACAGAGCTGATCTACAGTCCGACGCGATAGTGATCTCCTCTCTCGAATAACCTTCTTTCACCAGACGGACCGCCCGTCGGATTGCCAGAAGTTCAGCCTGGAAGGCTGTGCAGTCTGGATGGAGCCGTAAGAGAACGGGCTGCTGATCTTCTGATGAGAGAACAATTGCAGCGCTTAACCCAGCGTCAATATCTGATCCGTCTGTAAATATTATAGGTGTTGCTATCACCTCGATGTTCAGACTGAAAGACAATGGACGTCTATCCAGAGGGTATGGCAAAGAAGCAGGGCCTGGTCTAGATTCAAAATTTCTTTCATTAATTTTCTTTAGGAACGCTGTACGAGACCCAATAATAATATCGAGAGGAGAGCTGCCGGTGATGGAAATGGCTGAAACTATTGGTGTGCAAGGACCTCCTCTCAGTACACGTTTCGCAAAATTGTAGTGAAGGCTCCAGAGCTGCCTAATGCCTTCGCTGGAGAGAGCACGACGTCCCCATGCTGACGCTCCGTGAAGGAAGGCAGGTACCACTACCGCGTCGAAATTCCTAGTTCCAGCTGAAAAGGAGATTCCAAATTTACCCTGTATCGAGTTGGTGAGACGTGGGATTATTGATCTGCATCTACGTGTGATCTTGCGTAAGTGGGCGACAAATCCGCGGGTCTGGTCAAACTCCACTCCTAAGATCGTTATGGTATTCTTGATGTTTAAAGGTTGACCAAGGATTCTAAGCCCTGTCTTGGAGTTGGGGTGGACATTACGCCATTGGAACAGGCAAGCTTAAGTCTTACTGGGGTTTATATTAAGACCATCCATCGTGCACCAAGATGTCAACCTCTCCAAGATGTTGTTAGTGGCAGAGACCAGCGGGCGACCACGAACTTTAATCAGAAGGGTGAAGTCGTCCGTGTAAACTATTAATCGGCTATCTTTGATGTATGGAAGGGTGAATATGGTCCGTGCACCTATGTTCCACAGGAAAGGACTTAGCGCTGAACCCTGGGGAGTGTCGAGCTGGGAGGACGTACATTCTGTTGCTGTCCAAGCTGAATAAGAAACCCTCCGGTCTTCCAAAAATCCTTTTACTAAGCCGGTAATAGACTCTGGACAATTTAGATGTTCAAGATTTTGTATGATTGCCGGCCTCCAAACAGTGTCGAAGGCCTTACTGATGTCCAAGCTGATGACAAGAGTTTTCCTCCAGTGAGCTTGTCTTTCTTCAATGAATTTAGTGATACTTGCCAGTGCATCTTCCGCTGAACGACCATTTACAAAACCGTATTGATCTTCAAAGAACCATCCGTGTCGATCCGCGAACCACTGAAGTCTGGCCAGGATACATCTCTCAAACACTTTGGCCAAAGTGTTCAACAAAGTAATAGGTCTGTATTTATCCAGCTGACTGTTGGCTGAATTGGAGGGTTTAGGCAGAAGTATGAGGCGGCCTTCTTTCCATGGACAGGGGACGTGGCCCATGGAAGGGCCGCCCAGGTCTAGGCATTTTGAACCAAGACCGTCGGGGCCCGGGGCTTTCCTTTTTCCACAGCGTTAAATGACTCGCAAAACTTCCCAGGGTTTTAATTCAGGTTCGTCTGAGTGCGCAGAAATTGCATTCCTTTGCGGGTGAGGTCTGGTGTCAAAGAGGAAAAAGTGATTTAACACGGCCGGGCAAGTTTCATGAGGATTGTAAGGAGAGCCGTTATCATGTTTGAGAAGTGGCGGACCTCTGGGGGAGCCGCGTCCCCAGGCGATAAATAGATGTATGGCACTCCAGGATGCGGATGACACCTCCTCGCAGAGATTAAACCAGGATTTAATTTAAGCTTTCTGTATAGCCGCCTTCGGTCGATTATGGCACGCTCGGTATAAACCGCGGAAGAAGTTCCTAATAGGACACCGGACACTCTGACTGTGACGGCGGAGGGAGATAATCAACCTTCTGATCCGACTCAGTTCGGGGGTCCACCACGGCTTTGACGGTCTTGTAGTATTGGAGCGTCTCCCCATGAAAGAGTCACAAGCTGATTGGAGGATGGAAGTCAGAAGGAGGACAACCCTGTCAATATCTTCTGGGGTAGAGGTCTCGTTTAATTGGGTAGTTACCAGAAGAGTAGTGACTGTGGCAATGGCGAGAGTAACAACAGCAACCGACAACAAGACTTCTAACACTCCTCAAATATTTTTGTTAACCCTGAATAACTGATTTATAAATTGGTTTTCCGCCCTGGCAGGTGTATAACTGTTGGCTGATATACCGAAATTGGTACGGACTGATAGTCCTTTGAAAGCTGACCATGTACCTGGAAGGTACAGCATCGAGCCTTCAACTGTTGGAGAGTTATCTGCTAAAATTTATATTCAGAATAAAATTTTCAATTGAGATACAGGAAACTGCTAACAATGAAAATTCGTCTACTGGCGGTGTTAAAACTATTTTACCGAGCATTACTTTTGTACATAGAATGAAAGACTTAGGTGAAGGGAGACGAGGGGCAAGAAATCTACATGGTCGGGGAAACTCCCAGCTGGAACCGATCAGGACAAAGGTCGGTCGATGCCCGGGAGGCAGAGTCAAGTGGACGTGTGGAATTTGTTTGGTTGTTCTGCAAGCCCCGGGACGGGGGCCATGTGGCGTCATCTTTTTTTTTTTTCTTAGTTAGAAGCAGCGGACCAGGCGGAGCAGACGCGCCTGAGAAATATCCTACAAGCAGCGTATTGTGGACGGAAAGACGTCTGAGAAGTATCCTACAAGCAGCGTCTTGTGGACGGAAAGACGTCTGAGAAGTATCCTACAAGCAGCGTCTTGTGGACGGAAAGGACGCCTTGGAGTATCCCACAAGCAGAGTCTCGTGGACGGAAAGGACGCCTTGGAGGATCCCTCAAGCGGCAATTTGAGGACGGAAAGGACGCCTTGGACATCGCACGAGCCGCGACAAGAGGAAGCCAAGCGAGCGACGGTGCTGCCACCCGAGGTACTGTGTGAACACGAAGCTCGACACCCCCCTGCCATTTATTTTTATCTCCCTTCGCTAAGATTAGGTAATTTTATATATTTTTTTGCTTAACCTTGTTTCTTGTTTTTTATGCATAATTCTTTATATATAAGTATAATTTTGCTTAACCTTTTTTCTTGTTTTTTATGCATAATTCTTTATATATAAGTATAATTTTGCTTAACCTTTTTCTTGTTTTTTTATCCATAATTCTTTATATATAAGTATAATAGTTTTTAGCCCTTTTTAATTTTTTAATAAAACCTTTTATTATACTGTGTAAGTGTGCATTTATTTCCCCCATTGTTTTTCCTTTCAATCGATCACCCTTTATTTTATTTTTTTTTTTAAACGAACACGAACATTTTTGTGAGCCGGACGTGATCGATTTAAAGGAGATATGGAGGAAATGGATGCAATTAAAAAGCGCAGAAAAGCCATAAGAGGTACTTTCACTAGAATTATCAATGAAATAAATGGGGAATTTGAAAAGTCTCAAATTGATAAGAATGATATTTATTCTAAGTTTAATAGACTAGAGTCTTATTACACGAAACTTGTAGATCTAAACGAAAAATATCAGGCTTTATTGGTAGTGAAAGAAGGGATTACAGAGGAAAGTATTGATAGGGAATGGCAAGAATGCGATAAATATGAAGAGGAAAAGTTTGATATTCAACAGAAAATCAGTGTATTACGGAATCCCGATAAAGAAGAAACAATCCCGATTGCTAGCGAGGACACTGTAATAAATGTGAAATTACCAGAGTTACCCCTAAAAACCTATGATGGCTCTCTGGAAGGTTGGTTGCCTTGGTGGGCGCGGTTTTCGAAAATTCACGAAAATAAGAATTTATCCGATAGCGAAATTATATTTGCGTCAAGCAATTGTACCAAATTCAGAAGCCTATCGTGTAGCAAGCTATCCCGTTACAGGCGACAACTATGTTTTGGCGGTACAAGCCCTACAGGAGCGATTCGGTGACCCGAATATACTGACAGAACTATATGTCAGACGTCTATTGAATTCGGTTATATCTAATGTAAAGAAGGAAAATAGAAATTTAAGCTGTATGTACGACGAACTGAGCAGTCACCTCCGGTCGTTAGAGACATTGGGCATTGATCCACAGTTGTCGGGTATTTTTTTATACCCTCTTGTCGAGTCTTCATTACCTTCGGATATTTTGAAAATATGGCACAGGCATCCTTCTTCGGGTTATGGTCTGGAGTTAGCAAAACGGGAAGAGTCAGATAAAGGGGTTGGAGGAGCTCAAGAAAGGCTAAGGTTATTATTGGACTTTCTAAAAGCCGAAGTAAGGAGTGCTCAACGGCTGAAATTTGTGGAAAAAGGCTTTAAGCAGGAGGAACCCTATAAAAGGTCTTACAATGATGGGACCAGAACAAGGAGCAATTTCAGACCCGCCACTGTGTCTAGTCTGTTCGGAGGGCGAACTAATATAAAATGCTTCTTTTGTGAAAGAACAAATCATGCGAGTCATCAATGCCGCTCCATAATGAAAATGTCTCCGGGAGAGAGAAATGATAAAATACGTAGTGCCCATCTATGTTTCAAATGCTTAAGAAAGGGACACATACAGAGTCAGTGCCGAGAACAATTGGAGTGCAAAAACTGTGGGAGAAACCACTTGGAAGTTTTATGTGAAGGAAATTCTTCTAACCGGTTAACGAAACCAGGAAGAGAAAATCTAAAGGAAAATGCACCTGAACCCATTGCATCGCTTTCTAGTCAAGCCTGCACAGGTCAGGTCTTGCTGATGACCACGGTAGCACTGTTAAGAGGCCCAAATGCCTCTAGAAGGGTTAGAATTCTCCTCGACAGTGGAAGTCAGTTTTCGTATATCAAACAGTCGTTAGTCTGGAGTATAGGAATAGAAAGAAAAGGCGAAATAACTATAGCTAAAAGTCTTTTTGAAGGTAATAAGATTGGTGAAGAAAAGCACGGTAAATTTATGTTAGAATTAGAGAATTTAGGTAATAATAGAGATGTGATCCATATTGAGGCGCTGGATCAACGTAAAATTTGCGACGCCATACCACCTTTGCCAAAAGGAGACTGGTTAGAAAAATTGAAGATTAAGGGCATAATATTGTCTCAGGACAATTTTAAAGGACAAGAGATTGATATATTGATTGGTGCTAACTATCTAGGTATGATTTTGACAGGAAAAATAGTTCAAGTTGAAGCTGATTTAACTGCGGTGGAAACGAAATTAGGTTGGACACTAATGGGCAATTCGCCAATTATTGATAGCAATGACAATGTGCAGCAGACTTTGAATCTGCTAACAACGCGATGCGATTTAAAGGATTTGTGGGATCTAGAAGTACTAGGCATTAGGGATCCTGTTGAAACTTGCTCCAAAGAGACCAGATACCAGGAAATAAAAGAAAAGTTTATAACAAAAATTCAAAGACAAAGTGATCAGAGATATTCTGTAGGTCTACCTTGGAAGGTAGAAAAGGAGTCAATCCCCAGCAATCTTGACATAGCGATAAAAAGGTTAGATATAAGCACTAAGAAAATGACCTCACAGAATAAGTTGACCGAATATAGTCAGATCTTTAGAGACTGGCTGACTGAAGGACTCATTGAAAGAGTCGAGGAAAATCCTCTCGAGAGAAGAGGCTACTATTTACCTCACCGCCCTGTGTACAAGATGGAATCTAAAACGACGCCCATACGTCCGGTTTTCGATGCTTCTTGTCTAGGTCATAATGGACTATCTTTGAATCAATGTTTAGAAAAGGGACCGAATTTATTGGAAAGAATCCCTGAAATGATGATAAGATTTCGGGAAAATAAATTTGGAGTCACGGCAGATATAAGAAAAGCATTCCAGATGGTGGCGATTGAAGAATCTGAACGGAACTACCTTAGATTCCTTTGGTGGGAAAAGGAGAGCGATAGAGAACTAATAGCTTACAGGCATAAGAGACTTGTATTTGGCTTAAACTGTAGTCCTTTTGTGCTGAACGCCGTAATAGAATACCATCTTCAATCAATAAGAGGCCCACTTGTTCAATGGGCAAAGATTTTAGCTCAATCCTTCTACATGGACAATTGTATTACCTCGCTGGAAACAAAGCAGGAAGTGCAGGAATTTCAAAAGGCCGCAATTGAAATTATGGACAGGGCTAAAATGGACTTACGAGAGTGGGAATATTCTCTGGAGGAAAACCCTGATAAGGGGACTTGTACAAAAATATTGGGTGTTGTTTGGAATAAAATGGAAGATTCATTAAAATGCGAACTCCCTGACAATTTGAGTCTTCAACCCAAATTAACGAAAAGGCTGGTACTGTCCATGGTTCAGCGGATATTTGATCCACTTGGGTTTTGCGCTCCAGTATTCTTGCCACCAAAGTTGTTACTGCAGCGATCATGGGGGCTGAAACTAGGTTGGGATACACCTCTACCCGAAAGTATGGCCCAGGAATTTCGAACCTGGTTGGATCAAATACAATTAATAGAGTTAATAAAGATACCGAGATATATGTGGAATGATCTCATTTTCCCTACAGAAGTTCATATCTTTTGTGACGCTAGTCAAATAGGCTATGGAGCTGTAGCCTATTTAAGGAGCGAAACGGGACGAGAAAATACTCTAACTTTGATTTGGAGCAAAGTCAGATTAGCTCCTATGAAGAGTATTACGATCCCTCGCTTGGAATTAATGGCCATGGTACTAGGAGCTAGACTAGCCAATGCAATCCAAGCTGCCTTGAAGAGAAAATGTGAAACAACTCTTTGGTCTGACTCTACTACCGCGCTAAGTTGGATAAAGAGAGAAATTGAGTGGAGAGTTTTCGTGAGAAACCGAGTCAGAGAAATACAGGCCACTACCAATTTGAACGATTGGAGGTTCGTTCCTAGTCAGTTGAACCCGGCCGATCTTCTGTCTCGAGGTTGCCCTCCAAGCCAGTTTGTGCAAAGCAGATGGTGGGAGGGCCCCGAATGGTTGAAAAAACCTAAAGAATTCTGGCCCAATTCAGAGTTCTCGATAAATCCAAAAGAAATAAAGGTTGAAGAAAACATTATGAAAACCAACATTAATTTGAACATCGATTATAAAGACTGGATACTGACAAGGAGGTCTAATTACTCTCTCAACATCAGGGTAATGTCCTATGTTTTAAGATTTTTAGAGAAACTTAAAAAACAGTCAACTGAAACAGGACCTTTGAAAGTTTCAGAATTAGACTTGGCAGAAAAGAAGCTTATCCGAATGATTCAGGAGAAAGTCTCCATAGAGAAATCGAATGCAACCAAGAGTTTTAAAATATTAAAAAACACTGATGGACTTTGGTGTGTAGAAGGCAAACTTTTACATGGACAGGTCCCAGAAGAATTTAAAACTCCCATCATTCTACCAGGCGACCATCCCTTCGTAGAGCAACTTATATGGGAAGTGCACCTGAAGAATGGACATGTAGGCGTGCAATTCATTTTATCAAAGCTGAGAGAGAAATTTTGGATAATCAGGGGAAGGAAAACGATAAAGAAAATTATCAGTAAGTGCATTGCTTGCAAGAGACTTAAATAAAAGTCTCTGCAAAGACCAATGGCAGCTTTGCGAGAAAACAGAATTGGACTGGGCAAACCCTTCCAAATTACAGGAGTTGATTTATTAGGCCCTCTTCATTTGAAAGAAGGTGGGAAAGTGTGGGTAGCCGCCTTTACTTGCGCCGTCTATCGCGCTATTCATCTGGAGTTGGTGAAGAGTTTAGAGACAGGAGTCTTCATGATGGCCCTCCATAGGTTTATTTGTCGGAGAGGGCGCCCCGAGAAAATATATAGCGACAATGGCACCAATTTCGCAAAACTTAAGAGAATATTCAAGAGATTGGATTGGACTAGAATTGAAAGGGAAACCTCAATTAAAAGGATACAATGGATTTTTATCCCTCCTTCTGCTCCTTGGTGGGGAGGATTTTGGGAAAGAATGGTTAGGACAATAAAGGAAATGTTGATAAAGATGCTAGGTCACAGGAAGCTGAAATATGTACAACTGCAGACTGCCCTTTGTGAAATCGAATCTATCATTAATAATCGACCCCTCACTTATGTCTCTGAAGACGACAATGATCTAAAACCGTTAACTCCTAATGAGTTTTTACAAAATGGTCCAGAGTCTAGCTTTCCTGAATTTGAAAATTTAAAGCCAGAAATGTTGCACACTAGATACAGAGAGTTAGGTCAACTGAAGAGAGAATTGAAGCAGAGATTCTTAAAGGAATATTTAGGCGCGCTGATTCAGAAATCCGAAAATATTAATAGGAGACAGTTGAAAGTAGGAGACGTTGTACTGATCGGGCAAGAAAATCTTAAAAGAATGTTTTGGCCTAAAGGGCGAATAGTAAATCTCATACCAGGTAAAGATGGAATAGTGAGAGTGGCCCATGTTAAAACATCCACAGGAACCTTGATCAGGGCTCTACAACGCTTACACCCTCTTGAAATATCCTCGAATGTCAAGACGATTCGAATGGACAATTCAAATACCGAACCCCAATCTGATGCATTTTTAGGAAATAGGCCCAATATTGAATCCAGGGACTCTAGAAATAGATATGGTAGGGTAATCAGAAAGCCTGCAAGGTATGACTCGAAGGACTAGTGAAAGTACCTGTATGGAAAAAAAAGTGTAATATGTGTATTCTTTTATGTGTATTTTATGTAATGTAATAGGCATATCTACTCTTGTGTGTATTGTGTATTTATATGCTCTTTTGTCTTATACTTAATTTTGACTTCTTTCAGAGCAAAATTTTGTGGGAGAATGTTAAAACTATTTTACCGAGCATTACTTTTGTACATAGAATGAAAGACTTAGGTGAAGGGAGACGAGGGGCAAGAAATCTACATGGTCGGGGAAACTCCCAGCTGGAACCGATCAGGACAAAGGTCGGTCGATGCCCGGGAGGCAGAGTTAAGTGGACGTGTGGAATTTGTTTGGTTGTTCTGCAAGCCCCGGGACGGGGGCCATGTGGCGTCATCTTTTTTTTTTCTTAGTTAGAAGCAGCGGACCAGGCGGAGCAGACGCGCCTGAGAAATATCCTACAAGCAGCGTCTTGTGGACGGAAAGACGTCTGAGAAGTATCCTACAAGCAGCGTCTTGTGGACGGAAAGACGTCTGAGAAGTATCCTACAAGCAGCGTCTTGTGGACGGTAAGGACGCCTTGGAGTATCCCACAAGCAGAGTCTCGTGGACGGAAAGGACGCCTTGGAGGATCCCACAAGCAGAGTCTCGTGGACGGAAAGGACACCTTGGAGGATCCCTCAAGCGGCAATTTGAGGACGGAAAGGCAGCCTTGGACATCGCACGAGCCGCGACAAGAGGAAGCCAAGCGAGCGACGGTGCTGCCACCCGAGGTACTGTGTCAACACAAAGCTCGACACCCCCCTGCCATTTATTTTTATCTCCCTTCCCTAAGATTAGTTAATTTTATATATTTTTTTGCTTAACCTTGTTTCTTGTTTTTTATGCATAATTCTTTATATATAAGTATAATTTTGCTTAACCTTTTTTCTTGTTTTTTATGCATAATTCTTTATATATAAGTATAATAGTTTTTAGCCCTTTTTAATTTTCAAAATAAAACCTTTTATTATACTGTGTAAGTGTGCATTTATTTCCCCCATTGTTTTTCCTTTCAATCGATCACCCTTTATTTTTATTTTTTTAAACGAACACGAACAGGCGGCAACTATGCAATTTTTGCCTAGTCGCACGACTTCGCGACTAAGACGCCTTCAATTGGCGCTGTAAATGTTCATACCAACTGGGATGACCTACCGGAGCATGAAGATCCTGAAATTGGTAACGGCTACACCGTCGTACAGAGCAAGAAGAGACGCCGCGACTCGGGAGCATCGGGTGTCACGGCCGCACATTCCAACAGTGCCATAAACACTACTCGGCGACAGCGATCGTCGGCAGCCTGGATATCGCGCGTGCAGGAGGTCAAAGCCACGAGGGCACACATCGCGGAAGCCAGGGAACGGCAGGCGTCCTCCACACAGGAGCAGTGCGTCTTCATAGAGCACTGCCCTGACTTCGCGCCTTACCATTACCTGAAGGCGATCGACAGAGTGGTCGGAGGGGCCAGGCACATAATCCAGCTCACTAGGATGAATTGCCAAGTTCTGGTGGGCCTGGCCAGCAAGAACCTAGCGGAACGCCTTATTGAGGAAGGCCTCGAAATCAAAGGCACGATCCTCAGGACCTTCCCTTTCCGTAAAAGGTCGGAAAAAATTACCATCGGAAACCTCCTCTTCTATGTGGAGGATGCCGTCGTCATCAACGCCCTCTCGCCCTATGGGCGTGTCACTACCATCGCCCCCAAACAACTCAAGGCTGGCGAGTACGGCTACACTGACGGCCGACGTGAGGCTTATATTCTCCTCCACGACGGCATGAAACTTGAGAGGCTTCCTACCCGCCTCGATATAAAGACCAAATGCGACACCTGGCCGACGTTCCTGACCTTCGGGATCAGGTGCTCCAAATTCCACAACCAAGGCCATCGCAGAGCCAACTTCCCCATGCTTGCTAGGCAGTCCACCGGCCCCAGGCAAGCTTCAGCACCCTCTCACACCGTTGTAACATCACCGATCGCGCCTCAGCTGTTCAGAGAGCTAGCACCCGCGCCTCCTGCATCAACACCCCCTACTCTATCTATGGAGGTCTCCAACATTGGTCCCGCGGCCCGGGTTTCGCCCCATCGACCAGCTGCGCCTCGGCCCCCTGCACCAGCACCCCCAGCTTCATCTGTGGAGGTGCCGCCTCCTGCATCAGCGTCCCATGCTCCATCTCTGGAGGTGCCAAGTGATGGTCCCGCGGCCCACACTTCGCCCCGTCGGTTCACTGCGCCTCAGCCTGCTGAATCAGCGCTGCAAATTACCCATGAAGAGGAGTCAGCTCCAGCCGCAGTAGCCCCACCGTTACTATTAACTGCCTCGACGACCCATGAGCTCCAGAACGCTCCTACACCCACTGATGATATTGACGCCTTATACCTGAAATTCGAGTACTAGATAAACGATCTACTCGAACTACTGAACGATACAACTATCCTGAGCCCCCTATATGAAACAAAGTGGGTCAGGCCAGAGATTACGTTCGGGATTCTACAACGCGATGATAGAAATTATCTTTAAAAAATCTATCGTTTGAACACAAGATTATCATTGTCTTATTTCTCAACACTGTCATCGAGCATGCTGGGGACATGGATTTTATAATCCATAACAGCCTGTCCGAACTCAAGGCGGCTTTAAGCTCCTGATGAAATCCAGTCGTCCCTCCAGAGGGGACTTCATCTGTTGTATATATTTCTCCCTATTTTAAAAATGGCTTTAAACCTTCTCCCTACTGTTAACTAGATGTCAATAAACTATTTTAATTGTCAATTGTCGCTCTTCTTTTATTGTCTTCTTTAAACCATATTACATAATAACTCGAATATCATTCACAGGATTTTACAATTATTTACACTCCAGAGCCAATATGAACATCAATTTACAACTATTTTCTCCAGGAAACAGGACCACAGCAGTCGGCGATATCCACACTAGTTCCAGACGGAAACAGGCGAAAGCGCCATCCATTGGAGGAGGTTGTAGATGCTTTCAGGCCTTATACGCGACACTGCCTCCCCCCTAAGGCGGATCGTCCCGATCCAGTCCCTTCGGTTCTATCGCCTTGATGTCACGTTTCTCTCGCTGGTGCCGCCACTCTTGCCGGAACGGCATCTCTCTTTCTGGAACCGCCTCTCTTGATAGAACCGCTTTTTTCGCCGGAGTCGCCCTACTCGCCGGTGCAGCCCCTCTCACTGGAGTCGCTCCTCTCGCTGGAACTGCCCCTTCGCCGGAGCTGTCCCTCTCGCCGGAGCCGCTTCACTCGCCGGAGCCGCCCCTTTCACCTGTAACGCTTTTCACGCCGGAGCCGCCCCTTTCACCTGTACCGCTTCTCACGCCGGAGGCGCTTCTCATGTCGATACCTCATCTCTCGCCGGGAACACTTCTCTAGCCGAAGCCTCTTCTCTCTCTGGGACCTCTTCTTTCGCCAGTACCGTTTCTCTCGCCGGTACCGCTTTTCGAGCCAAAGCCGCCTATCTCGCTAGAGCCGCCTTCATCGTCGTAGCCGCTTTTCTCGCTGGAGCCACCCCTCTCATCGGAACTGCCCCTTCGCCGGAGCCGCCCCTTCCGCCGGTACCGCTTCTCACGCCGGAACCGCTTCTCACGCCAGAACCACTTCTAACGCCGGAGCGCTTCTCATTCTGGTGCCGCTTCTTATGCCTGTACCGCTTCTTATACCGGTACCGCCTTTCGCGTCGAAGCCGATTCTCTCGCCGGCACCGATTCTCTCGCCGGCACCGGTCCTCTTGCCGGGAAAACTTCTCTCGTGGCATTGCTCGACGGAACCGCTTCTCACGCCGGAGGCGCTTCTCTCGCCGACACCGCATCAAGACGTTTCCCTCCAGTATTATCAATAGATCATCTCCTCTGATGATATTCGAAGTTATTATGAAAAGGTTTTAGCAAAAATATATATTTTTTCGACAATAACACTTGAAACATTCGTTCTTCAATCCCGACCCATATCTTGTTCATAAATGTGGTGAAATAAAAAGAACTTGATCGAAGCGGTTTTTTTTCCTCGAAAAATTATAAGCGTCAAACATGAAAAGATACTTTCAAAACTTTAAGGTAATTGGATTCTGTATAAATTCTGTTGATATTTGAAATACTGTTTAGAAAACAACTCATTCAAATATAATAATTATATAATATATTGTTTCTTATATATATATATGTATATTTATCATTGAGGAAAATATGCAAAGTAGTTTAATGAAATATTTATCAAATGGTATCATTGGCAATGTAGCGCCATCTATTGATGAAAATTGGAACTATTTTCCAAACGCAACATTTCAAAAATACATATAATTGAAACCTATTTCTACAAAACGTATAATAAAAATAATAAAAATTGTAAAATTGAGGGCTTGACTCATCAGATGTGAACCCTCCCATCGGTTTCATCAATTTAATCTCAAGGTTCTCTGGAAGATTTTATTATAAAGACAACATTTACTAAAATCATTCAGGGCTAAGTTTCTTGTAGAATTTTATTTCTCTTGCTTTCAGGCTAGCATGTTATTCAACAGGAGCAACTAGGAGTATAACTTCCAGATAATAACACAAGCATGGCTAGTGTTTTGAGGTGATTAGGGTGAAATACAAATGGGTTGGAACTGTACGCTGAAAGGTAGAAGTCCTGCTAAGTGTTGTAAGGATGGGTGACCAGACCACGGCGAGCCGTGCCAGGCCCCCCTACACCCCTCCCCCTGCAGCCCGGTCAACGAGAACAACTACTACTATGAACTACGATATCTCACCTGTCACAAGGTCCCCGATGGACTCTGTACCCGTGGCACGAACTCCTTCCCAGACAGGGCCAGCTGCGAGGCTTACTGCAACCGTGAGTCCCTCTCACCTCAATCTCTCTCCGGACTGACTTGATGGGTCCAGATCCACCGGACCCTCGCACCACCCCCCGCCCTCTTGTGGGACTCCTGTAGATCCACGTTTCGCTGTAGAACTGTCTCCTCGCTATCTACAACACTTGTACATCTATAATTACAAAATATTTTCTCACAATGAGTTCCTTTTTATTACAAAACGCTACCTTTCAAGCAATAATCGCTCTTCAACGGACTTAATTTAAAAAATGTTTTATTAAGCCCGTTGAAGAGCGAGTATCGCTTGGAAGCTAGCGTTTTGTAATAAAAAGAAACTCATTGTGAGAAAATATTTTGTAATTTTAAATGTTTTTCACCAATTTTATCGTGAATATAAACTTGAACATTTACCCTTGTGGAAGTGTTTCACCCAGAAGGAACTAGTGAAATACCACGAAACTTGACACTAATTTAATCTATTACAGAGAACAAATGATCAAAAATTTATATAATATAATAAATAGGCAGCTCTCTCTCCTGATCGTATAACTGAATGTTGCTGATGACTTGCTGCCATCTATCGGAAAATATATTAATTATCTGTTGAATATATTTTTATTTGGCAGCTTTGTGTTTGGGTCTATTGGGGGTTACCTTTCATTTAATTATACTTTTTTTCCGGGATAAAATTCATCTATAAAAATAAAGATAGCCTCTCCCGACAAAATAGACGCTAAAAATAGGTGACACCTATTGACCGTCTCGCAAACTAACGGACTCAGGTTGGTGACAAAGTCACAACCCCAGCTTGGCAAACTGTGAAGCGTCCACTTAAAGACCATGAGTTCGGGCTAATGACCCTCGTCAGTCTAGAGCGGGATTTATTCCATGAGAGAGAGAGAGATCCACAAGAGATCAGATAAAATCTTCACAATCTGCTAAAGAGGTATTCATCTTTTATTTTGCCGAGAGAGGCGACCATTTTTTTTACAAGTCAAATTTCTCCCAGCGAAATTTCCATCTATTATTTGGCCATAGATTTGACCTAGTGACTCTACCAGCTAAATACCTCTTTGGCAGATTGTGAAGATTTCATTTGATATCTTGTGGATCTCATGGAATAAAGACCGCGCTAGACTGACGCGGGTCATTTAGCCGACACCATGGTCTCTAGGTGGACGCTTCTCAGTTTACCAAAGCTGGTGTTGTGGCTTTGTCACCGACCTGAGTTCGCTAGTTTGCGGAGATGGTCAATAGATAGCGCCTAGTATTAGCGTCTATTTTGCGGGAAAGGCGACCTTTATATATATTCCTGTTCCGCTTCTTTTAATACACCTTAAACTATTTTTAATAAAATTTTTGAAGGATAAGAAGAAAATAATTTATTCTGAAATTAGGTTCATTTCTAATTATTTCTGGTTATAACAATTTGTATTTCCACTAGTGTATAAACCTCCCTGTACCTTCTAAAATAGTGGGGGGGAGAGCAAACAATTAGAGGTACCTTTAATGGATTATGGAAGGAATTTCGGAGATTTTATAAATGTTTAATGTAAATATATAGATAATAGTTTTGTATAAAATAAAAAATCTCAAATTACAAATCAATGTTTCTGCTGTTGTGTATTTCAAATAGCTGCATTATTTTTTTTTCCTAAAAAATAATTTATTCAAAGTTTTTAGTCTCTTTCTTAGAGCTTAAAATTCTGATGCTTATTTTAAAGACCCAATTTTAAATAATATCCTC
Source organism: Cordylochernes scorpioides (assembly GCA_030710605.1). Classification (NCBI taxonomy): domain Eukaryota; kingdom Metazoa; phylum Arthropoda; class Arachnida; order Pseudoscorpiones; family Chernetidae; genus Cordylochernes; species Cordylochernes scorpioides. The sequence continues at coordinate 64,718,325 of CP092876.1, read as the reverse complement.
ATTGAAGTGTGTATATTTCTTTTTCTCATGTAAAAGAGTTCAAATAAAATTTATATATTCTGGATTTTTCTGTCTTGACATGAAACAAACCGAATAAATGGGTGAGTTTATGATACTGTAAGTGTTGAACTTGGAAGTGCTGTATTTTGGGCGCCTGCAAATCATCTTCCAAAATTATCTTCAGTCAAGATGAATCGACAGGTTCAAAGGTTCAAACTGACGTTTCATAGCTTTCTTAGCCACTCACTTTTGTCTTAACTTCAGTTCTAACACCGATATCAAGATATAAGAGAAAAAAGTGGCAGTTTAATCCTAATATAAAGGGTATTCCATTTTTACAATAACGATTTTAGCGATTTATTGAAAATAATTTATTAATGTTTGTACAACTTTTTTTTGTGTGTAATTTGTGAAAAATGTGTTTTTCTATGTGTAAGCCTTGACATTTAGCAACAGCCCTGCATCGATGTTTCCAGAAAATCCGTCTTTGAATATTTTGATCAAAACCATCCCAACAGTCCTTAACAACTTTCCATAGACCCTCAAGCGTGTCTTCGGTTCTCTAGATCTGAGGAATGTTTTCAGCAAATCAAGAGCACAAAAATCTATAGGGGCCAAGTCTAGAGATTTTGCATAGATGTGCTTAAAAGGGATGTATGAAAGCATATATTTTCGTCCTTCGTCTCCTGTAGTTTCTCTAAACGTTCCCATCTATGACTTGAATTTTATTTTGCCTTCAGTTCCGTTGAAGGATTAATTAGTCCATTTCTGGTTTTTATCAATTTAATTTAAGGCATTTCTCCTTTGCGTTGTCTAAGACTTGGTAATTGAAAGTATGAGATCTAACACATGGCCTAACCATTTATAATACGTTCTGTAAGTTGTAATCTAAATTTAAGTTGCAAATGCTTTGGAATCCTTGTATATATTAAAAAGGCATAACAAATATTATATATGAAAAAATAACACAAAAGTGAAATTGTATTGGAATCAGGTGGATAGATTACTAAAAAGGCATCTCCTGATTGTAAAACTAAAATTTGTTGATAGATTGTGCCATCTGTCGGAATAAATATCAACTAATCATTGATTTTGATTCTGGAATATTTAAAAATGCAACGATAAATTGATATTTATTCCGATAGATGGGGTATAACCTTTTCTTAAAATATTATATATGTCATAGGAGCATGATCTATCTTCCTATCCCCCCAAATGTAAATTTGGTTGAGTGTTAAATAAAACACCAAGCGATCGCGATGACACCTAGAATAGATATTCTATTTCAAGTTCAGTAGCTAGCGCAGCTTTCTGACAAGGCCTCCTTGGATAGTCGGGGCTTGCGTCCAAATAGAACTGAAGGTGATCGGGCAATTCAACCTCAGGTAGCCTACATGTCACTAGGGACCGTGCGCTGAGTCTACGGAGACCATATGGTCAACTGGCTTTCTCCAGCTACACCATTGTGATGTTCTCTCTCTCTCTTGGAACTTCTTGGCGGGTCTTTCAATCCACCTTTGATCAACTTTACATCTCTTAAATCATCACAAATCCACACCACGTATACTCATGGACAAAACTTGAAGAAGTTGTACCTTTTAGCATGTTTATCGGGAGTCAAACAATAACTCTGAAAAATATTTGATACACATTGACCTTTATTGAAGAAACACGAGATAACCAAGTATGAACAAAATTAATTCTGCCTCCTTCAAAAACCGACGACCAGGGCATCAAGGACTTTCCACTTCCTCAAGTTTTGTCCAAGTGTCTATATTTTGAAAAAGGAATGGCGCGAAGTTGTTTTATATGAAGAATATTAGCGCTACTTAGTTAATAGATTTGTAAAAATTGAGAATGTGCTTCAAAGTATGTCTATAATATCAGCAAAGGTACATCCCAGGTCGATTTCTTCCGCCAGACCTAATTAGCAATTTTCACACACTCCATAGCAGTCGCCTACTTCTACCCACTATGATTAGCATGACCTGTACCACGTGTACTAGGGATAATAAAAAAAACACACTCCATATATAAATTGAAGGGATCATTCGTTAATTCTAAATAGGTTGTAGTTCCCTATATTGAAAATATTTTTCTGGTCGAATGTTGTTTAATGATGAATACGATGATGATTTAAGATCCCACATCATGATCATGGGTGTTGAATTTCAACATTTATATTTCCCAGTCTTGTTTTAATTGAGCTGTAAAAGAAATGCTCTAGTTAGACATCTTCTTGATATATAAGAATTAAAATTCAAGTGGAAATATCGATTTTTCTCTTCGTTGGAAAATGGATGCCGTTGCCACGTTAGTCACCTTGGACTAGAATTTGTTCAAATTTTCCAAGGGTCCAGAAGGGACCGCAGGGAAGTGTGTTCGGACTTCTTCCCCCAAGTGCACCCAAGAGAGGGGACATTTCTGCTGCTGTGATAGAGATACATGAAGAAATCTGATGCTCTTCATTGGACACGACAATAACAACAACAAAAGTTAAGTAGAGATTTTATTAAAATTATATGTTGTTTATCAGAAGTTATGAAATTTTGAAATCGAGGATGCTCGACTCTTTGCGCAGTTCCGCTTAGAAATCTGCAATTAAGAGAAACTCTTAGAGAAGGTATTAAATGTAAGTATAGATATAAAATTCCAGTATGAGAAAGAAATATACACAAATAATAATAAATAAATAATATAAATAATAATAATGCATACTTCTAATTATTAGTTTATCGCTAAATGTTACCAATACGCCAACAGTACTTTAGATATTAATGGGTCATCTATATGTAGAATTGATCGTTGCAGTATCACTAATAGATCAGATCCTACGAGCACTTTGCTCGTTTTAAAGATCACTTTTCCATGGAGCAGCAAAATCAGAAATTGACGGTCAAGACACCACGATGGTATTAATTCCCAATAGAAATATTGGAAGATGCATCAATGTCACAATCATCAAGACGTTTCCCTCCAGTTTTGTCAATAGATGACCTCCTATTCATCTTCGAAGTATATGTAAAAAGGTTATTAGCTAAAATATATCTTTTTTTCAACAATAACACTTTAAACATTCGTTCTTTGATCCCGACCAAAATATCTTGTTCATAACTGTGGTGAAAAAAAAAGAATTTGATCGAAGCGTTCTTTTTTCCTCGAAATATTATAAGCGCCAGGAGAACCGGATACTTTCATAGCTTTAAGGTAATTGGATTCTGTAGAAATTCTGTTGATATTTGAAATACTGTTTAGAAAAAAACTCATTTAAATATAATAATTATATAATATATTGTTTCCTATATATATTTATATATATATATCATTGAGGAAAATATGCAAAGTAGTTTAATGAAAGTTTATCAAATGGTATTATTGGCAATATAGCGCCATCTATTGATGAAAATTGGAACTATTTTTCAAACTATACATTTTAAAAATACATATAATTGAAACCTATTTCTACAAAACGTATAATAAAAATAATAAAAATTGTAAAATGGAGGGCATGGCTCATCAGATGTGAACCCTCCCATCGGTTTCATCAAATTAATCTCCGGGCTCTCTGGAATATTTTATTATAAAGACAACATTTGATGAAATCAATAAATCATCCAGGGATAAGTTTCTTGTAGAATTTTATTTCTCTAGCTCTCTCGGACTAACACGCCCTTCAACTGAAGTGACTAGGAGTATAAATTCCAGATAATAACACAAGCATGGCTAGTGTTTTGAGGTAATTAGGGTGAAATACAAATGGGTTGGAACAGTACGCTAAAGGTAGGAGTCCTGCTAAGTGTTGTAAGGATGGGTGACCAGACCACGGCGAGCCGTGCCAGGCCCCCCTACACCCCTCCCCCTGCAGCCCGGTCAACGAGAACAACTACTACTATGAACTACGGCATCTTACCTGCCACAAGGTCCCCGACGGACTCTGTTCCCGGAGCACGAACTCCTTCCCAGACAGGGCCAGCTGCGAGGCTTACTGCAACCGTGAGTCCCTCCGACCTCAATCTCTCTCCGGACTGACATGATGGGTCCAGATCCACCGGACCCTCGCACCACCCTCCGCCCACTTGTGGGACTCCTGTAGATCCACGTGTCGCTGTAGAACTGTCTCCTCACTATCTACAACACTTGTACATTTAAAATTACAAAATATTTTCTCACAATGAGTTCCCTTTTATTACAAAACGCTAGCTTTCAAGCGATAATCGCTCTTCAACGGACTTAATTTTTTTAAAAAGGTTTTATTAAGCCCTTTGAAGAGCGAGTATCTCTTGGAAGCTAGCGTTTTGTAATAAAGAGAAACTCATTGTGAGAAAATATTTTGTAATTTTAAATGTTTTTCACAATTTTATCATGAATAGAGACTTGAACATCTACCCTAGTGGAAGTGTTTTAACCAGAAGGAACTAATGGAATACCACGAAACTTGACACTAATTTAATCTATTACAGAGAACAAATGATCAAAAATTTATATAATATAATAAATAGGCAGATCTCTCTCCTGATCGTATAACTGAATGTTGCTGATGACTTGCTGCCATCTATCGGAAAATATATTAATTATCTGTTGAATATATTTTTATTCGGCGGCTTTGTGTTTGGGTCTATTGGGGGTTATCTTTCATTTTATTATACTTTTTTCCGGGATAAAATTCATCTATAAAAATAAAGATAGCCTCTCCCGACAAAATAGACGCTAAAAATAGGTGACACCTATTGACCGTCTCGCAAACTAACGGACTCAGGTTGGTGGCAAAGTACAACCCCAGCTTGGCAAACTGTGAAGCGCCCACTTAAAGACCATGAGTTCGGGCTAATGACCCTCGTCAGTCTAGAGCGGGATTTATTCCATGAGAGAGAGAGAGATCCACAAGAGATCAGATAATATCTTCACAATCTGCTAAAGAGATGTTCAGCTTTTATTTTGTCGGGAGAGGCCAACTTTTATTTTTACAGGTCAATTTTCTCACGGCAAAATTTCCATCTATATTTTGGACATATATTTGGCCTAGTGTCTCCACCAGCTAAACACCTCTTTGGCAGATTGTGAAGATTTCATTTGATTCCTTGTGGATCTGTGTGTGTGTGTGTGATGGAATAAAGTCCGCGCTAGCCTGACGAGGGTCAATTAGCCCGAAACCATGGTCTCTAAGTGGATGCTTCCAAGTTTACCAAAGCTGGTGTTATGGCTTTGTCACCGACCTGGGTTCGCTAGTTTGCGGAGATGGTCAATAGATGGCACTTAGTTTTAGCGTTTATTTAACCGGGAGAGACGACTATTAAATATATATACCCCTGTTCTGTTTCTTTCAATCTACCTTTAATTTATTGTTTTATAATAAATATTTAAAATTGTAACGTTTCCTATTTATAAATAATGGATAGTCACTATACTTTGTGTTTCAATATTTAATCAATTTACAACACGGTTAACCATAATATATAAACAAAACTTAAGCAAAATTAGATAAGAAAGAAAGTACAGTATTGCCGACTGCCTAACTATGAAGAAAAATCAGAGAATAATTAAATATATATCATAAATATATACAAAGCATGTTATACGCACATGCCTCACATGCTATACGCCGCACCCTGCTGGGCACTCAACCAAGTAAAGGTAGTTGATCAGGTTCAGAATATTTTCTTAAGACGCTACCTAAATTTACCAAAGTATACTCCGGGCTTTATGCTAAGAATGGAGTGTGGACGAGTATCACAGGAAGTTATCATAATTAAACAGGTCCTGAGATTTTGGGTGAGGATTATGAAAATGGAAGAGAGTAGGTTGCCCCGGGCATGTTTGTCACACCTCTGGACATTACACAGCAATCAAAGGGCTGGTTTAACCTTTGTCGAAAACCTGTCAACCATTTTAGACTCAAACGGTTTTTCGTTCCTGAAGGGTTGTCCGGATTACGCTGCAATAATGACTGAAATCCCTGGTATTATTCGAATAGCAACCGAACAAAGCATCCAAAACGACATGGCGAAAATCCTAAATACTTCACATTACAGTCACTTCAAATACCTAAAAAATTCAATAACAGCAGAACGATATTTATTCACAACTATTCCTCTAGCAATTAAAAGATTTTTTGCACAACTGAGACTCCTTTGGACGATCTTCCCAGAAAATCGTTCAAATCGCTGGAAAACTGATTTGACTCTAACTTGCGATCTGTGTAAAAACAGAATCCAAGACGAAATTATGCATATAATATTTGGATGCTCTTGCTTAGAGAAACAGAGGAAAGAAATTTTGGGTGACTTACCCTGGTCTCAACCTGACTGTCAACAAATTTGCAGCTGGATGAACACACTGATGGTTGATCAGGGTCTCTCCCTCGGTTTATATAAATTCTACAAGGCCGCAGTCAATGTCCGTTGGAGAACAATGGATGCGCCGAATGTCGTGGTTTGCTTGGAGGAAGAAAACGAAGATTGAATGCGGCTGATTCAACATTAGCCCTCTCAATGATATCCTAGCCTTGACATATTTTAAACATTGGTACTTTAATTTAAATATTTAATCATGTATGGTTCCTTTTGCTCTGTATGTTTTTTTTTTTTTGTATATATGGTTATATTTATTTTTGTTTGTTTTTTTTCTTTCTTCTCGCTTTTCTTTTTCCTTATTACTTCCTGTATTCTAGTTTTTACATTCGAAATATCTTCCTTTGCTAAATCCTGTAGAGGGGAATCATGTATAGGGCTGGATGCCCCAATAAAAAGGCTTGTGTGTGTGTGTACAAAGCATGTTACAAAAATATTATTTGAATTTCTCTTTTTTTTTTTCACCCTTTGGATCCAAAATTTTAAACATTCATTACACGCCAAAAGTAGGTAATTTGTTCTGATAATCTTGTTTTGTTCTACAATTATTTCTGGGTACAACTTTTTATATTATAAAGGACTGCGGCGAGTGATTATAAACAATACTTAAAGTTACACCGCATAAGTTTCTTTTTTGTGAAAAATCAATATTTATTTCAAAGAGAAATATTTACTATTTCTAACTTTTTTGAATGAAGTATGAGAGGGTGAAAATATGAAGAGTAATGGCGAACGGAAAAATAACTATTTATGTTTCCACTAGTGTCTAAATCTTCCCCTCTTATAAAATTTTATAAAATAGTAGATCGCGAAATACGTGGTGTCGCTGGAGACCCGCTGGCGATTTTCCACCAAACTCTTCAGCGGTGGCAGAGGTGCCTTATTCATTGTACATAGTGGCATGCATATTTTTAATTACAATTTAAAAAATAGTGCAGACTGTGCACTTTTGCATGTATTGACAAGATGTCCATAAAATTATTTTAATTGTCAATTGTCTTTCTTATAAAATAGTGGGGGGTAACAAGTAGATGTATGTTTAATGGGTTATGGATGGAATTTAGAAGAGTTTTTTTTTAAAGTTTTTTTTATATACATATATACAGATTTAAAAATATTTTCCTGATAAAATGTAAATTTATAAAGAAATCATCTTTTTTTCAAATTATAAATATGTTTCTACTATTTGTATTCTAAATAGCTATGCATTAAATAAAAATGTTATTCTTTTAAAATATTTTACTTCAAAGTTATTTCACGCTCTTCTCTTTCTTAAATGAACTAATTTTGAAGACCCAATTTTAATAATATCTTCATATAAATCAATAACACGCCGTCAATATATAAGAGGGTGGGAGGGTTCATAACTGATGAGCCAAGCCCCCCCAATATTTTTTCATCGCAGTAAGAACACTAGAAGTTTGATTTTTATGAAAAAAGAAACTCTCGGGCTTTGAATATTTTCATTCCTAATATTTATAGGCTATCTTTGATGCAGGTAAAGGTGAAGATGGTCCGAGCAACTATGTTCCACAGTAAAGGACTTAACGCTGAACCCTGGGGAGTGCCGAGCTGGGAGGACGTACATTCTGTTGCAATCCAGGCTGAATAAGAAACTCTCCGGTCTTCCAAAAAGCATTTTACTAAGCCGGTAATAGACTCTGGACAATTTATACGTTCAAGATTTTGTATGATTGCCGGCCTCCAAACAGTGTCGTAGGCCTTAATGATGTCCAAGCTGATGACAAAAGTTTTCTTCCAGTGAGCTTGTCTTTCTTCAATGAATTGAATATACTCTCCAGTGCATCTTCCACTGAACGACCATTCACAAAACCGTATTGATCTTCAAAGAACCATCCGTGAAGATCGGCGAGCCACTGAAGTCTGGCCAGCATACATCACCCAAAAACTTTGGCCATAGTGTTCAATAAAGTAATAGGTCTGTTTTTCTCCAGCTGACTGGTGGCTGAATTGGAGGGTTTAGGCAGAAGTATGAGGCGGCCTTCTTTCCATGGACGGGAGAAGTGGCTCATACGGAGGCATTTGGTGAACAATTCGGCCAGCAGGAATTGCAAGGAAGGACCGCCCAGGTCTAGGCATTTTGAACCAAGACCGTCGGGGCCCGGGGCTTTCCTTTTTCCACAGCGATGAATGGCTCGCAAAACTTCCCAGGGTTGGAATTCAGGTTAGTCTAAGTTCGTAGAAATTGCATTCCTTTGCGGGTGAGTTCTGGTGTCAGGTAGGTAAAAGTGATTTACCACGGCCTGGCAAGTCTCATGAGGATTGTAAGGAGAGCCGTTATCATGTTTGAGAAGTGGCGGACCTCTGGGGGAGCCGCGGCCCCGGGCGATAAATCGATGTATGGCACTCCAGGATGCGGATGACACCTCCTCGCAGAGATTAAACCAGGATTTACTATTAGCTTTCCGTATAGCCGCCTTCAGTCGATTATGGCACGCTCGGAATAAACCAAGGAAGAAGTTCCTAATATGACACCGGACACTCTGACTATAACGGCGGAGGGAGATAACCAATCTTCTTATCCGACTGAGTTCGGGGTCCACCACGGCTTTGACGGTCTTGTAGTATTGGAGCGCCTCCCCATGGAAGAGTCACAAGCTGATTGCAGGATGGAAGTCAGAAGGAGAACCACCCGGTCAATATCTTCTGGGGTAGAGGCCTCGTTTAATTGGGTAGTTACCAGAACAGTACTGACTGTGGCGATGGCGAGTGTATCAACAGCAACCGACAACAAGACTTCTAACACTCCTCAAATATTTATGTTATCCCTAAATAACTGATTTATAAATTGGTTTTCCGCCCTGGAGGGTGGATAACTGTTGGCTGATATGCCGAAATTGGTACGGGCTGATAGCCTTTTGAAAGCTGACCATGTACCTGCATCAAGCCTTCAACTGTTGCAGAGAGCTAGCATCCGCGCCTCCTGCATCAACACCCCCTACTCCATTTATGGAGATCTCCAACATTGGTCCCGCGGCCCGGGTTTCGCCCCATCGACCAGCTGCGCCTCGGCTCCCTGCACCAGCACCTCCAGCTTCATCTGTGGAGGCGCCGCCTCCTGCATCAGCGCCCCCTACTCCATCTCTGGAAGTGCCAAGTGATGGTCCCACGGCCCACACTTCGCCCCGTCGGTTCACTGCGCCTCAGCCTGGTGAACCAGCGCTGCAAACTTCCCATGAAGAGGAGTCAGCTTCAGCCGCAGTAGCCCCACCGCTACTACTAACTGCCTCGACGACCCATGAGCTCCTGACCGCTCGTTCAAACTCGAGTACCAGATAAACGATCTACTCGAACTACTGAACGATTAAACTATCCTGAGCCCCCTAAATGAAACAAAGTGGGTCAGGCCAGAGATTACGTTCGCGATTCTACACCGCGATGATAGAAATTATCTGAAAAAAACCTATCGCCTGAACACAAGATTATTATTGTCGAATTCCTCAACACTGTCATCGAGCATGCTGGGGACATGGATTTCATAATCCGCAACGGCCTGTCCGAACTCAAGGCGGCTTTAAGCTCCTGATGAAATCCAGACGTCCTTCCGGAGGGGGCTCCGTCTGTTGTATATATTTCTCCTTACTTTAAAAATGGCTGTAAACCTTTTCCATACTGTTAACTAGATGTCAATAAACTATTTTTAATTGTCAATTGTCGCTCTTCTTTTATTGTCTTCTTTAAACCATACTACATAATAACTCGAATATCATTCACGGGTATTTACAATTATTTACACTCCAGAGCCAATATGAACATCTATTTACAACTATTTGCTCCAGGAAACAGGACCACAGCAGGCGGCGATATCCACACTAGTTCCAGACGGAAACAGGCGAAAGCGCCATCCATTGGCGGAGGTTGTAGATGTTTTCAGGCCTTATACGCGACACTGCCTCCCCCCTAAGGCGGATCGTCCCGATCCAGTCCCATCGGTCCTGTCGCCTTGATGTCACGTTTCTCTCGCTGGTGCCGCTTCTTTTGCCGGAACTGCATCTCTCTTTCTGGAACCACCTCTCTTGATTGAACCGCCTTTTTCGCCTCTTCTCTCGCAGGGACAACTTCTCTCGCCGAAGCAGCTTCTCTCGCCGGGACCTCTTCTCTCGCCAGTACCGTTTCTCTCGCCGGTACCAATTTTCGAGCCAAAGCCGTCTATCTCGCTAGAGCCGCCTTCATCGCCGTAGCCGCTTTTCTTGCTGGAGCCGCTTCTTTCGCTGGAGCCACCCCTCTCGTCGGAGCCGCCCCTTCGCTGGAGCCGCCCCATTCGCCGGTGCCGCTTCTCACGCCGGAAACGTTTCTCACACCGGAGGCGCTTCTCATGCTGGTGCCGCTTCTAATGCCGGTACCGCTTCTCTCGTCGGTGCCGCTTTTCGCGTCGAAGCCGATTCTATCGCCGGTACCGCTTCTTTCGCCGACACCCTCCTCTTGCCGGGTCACTTCTCTCGTGGCATTCCTCGACTGAACCGCTTCTCACCTCGGAGGCGCTTCTCATGCTGGTACCGCTTCTCTCGTCGGTGCCGCTTTTCGCGTCGAAGCCGATTCTCTCGCCGGTACCGCTTCTCTCGCCGACACCGCATCAAGACGTTTCCCTCCAGTTTTGTCAATAGATGACCTCCTGATGATCTTTGAAGTATATGTAAAAAGGTTATTAGCTAAAATATATCTTTTTTAGACAATAACACTTTAAACATCCGTTCTTTGATCCCGAACAAAATATCTTGTTCATAACTGTGGTGAAATAAAAAGAATTTGATCGAAGTGTTCTTTTTCCTCGAAAAATTATAAGTGCCTGCCGGAGTGGATACTTTCATAGCTTTAAAGTAATTGGATTCTGTAGAAATTCTGTTGATATTTGAAATACTGTTTAGAAAGCAACTCATTTAAATATAATATTTATATAATATATTGTTTCATTTATATATAAATCATTGAGGAAAATATGCAAAGTAGTTTAACGAAAGTTTTATCAAATGGTGTTATTGGCAATATAGCGCCATCTATTGATGAAAATTGGAACTATTTTTCAAACGTTACATTTTAAAAATACATATAATAGAAACCTATTTCTACAAAACGTATAATAAAAATAATAAAAATTGTAAAAGGGAGGGCATGACTCATCAGATGTGAACCCTCCCATCGGGTTCACCAATTTAATCTCCAAGTTCTCTGGAAGATTTTATTATGAAGTCAATATTTGATAAAATCAATAAATCATCCAGGGCTAAGTTTCTTGTAGAATTTTATTTCTCTAGCCCTCTCGGACTAACATGCCCTTCAGCTGAAGCAACTAGGAGTATAAATTCCAGATAATAACACAAGTATGGCTAGTGTTTTGAGGTGATTAGGGTGAAATACAAATGGGTTGGAACAGTAAGCTGAAAGGTAGAAGTCCTGCTAAGTGTTGTAAGGATGGGTGACCAGACCACGGCGAGCCGTTCCAGGCCCCACTACACCCCTCCCCCTGCAGCCCGGTCAACGAGAACAACTACTACTATGAACTACGCCATCTCACCTGCCACAAGGTCCCCGACGGACTCTGTTCCCGGGGCACGAACTCCTTCCCAGACAGGGCCAGCTGCGAGGCTTACTGCAACCGTGAGTCCTTCCCACCTCAATCTCTCTCCGGACTGACATGATGGGTCCAGATCCACCGGACCCTCGCACCACCCTCCGCCCTCTTGTGGGACTACTGTAGATCCACGTGTCGCTGTAGAACTGTCTCCTCACTATCTACAACACTTGTACATTTAAAATTACAAAATATTTTCTCACAATGAGTTTCATTTTATTACAAAACGCTAGCTTCCAAGCGACAATCGCTCTTCAACGGACTTAATTTTTAAAAATGTTTTATTAAGCTAGTTGAAGAACGATCATCGTTTGAAAGCTAGCATTTTAAAATAAAAAGGAACTCATTGTGAGAAAATATTTTGTAATTTTAAATGTTTTTCACAATTTTATCAGGAATAGAAACTTGAACATCTACCCTAGTGGAATTGTTTCAACCAGAAGGAACTATTGGAATACCACGAAACTTGACACTAATTTAATCTATTACATACACCAAATAAACAAAAATTTATATAGTATAATAAATAGGCAGATCTCTCTCCTGATCGTTAAACTGGATGTTGCTGATGACTTGCTGCCATCTATCGGAAAATATATTAATTATCTGTTGAATATATTTTTATTTGGCAGATTTGTGTTTGGGTCTATTGGGGTTACCTTTCATTTTATTATACTTTTTTTCCGAGATAAAATTCATCTATAAAAATAAAGATAGCCTCTCCCGACAAAATAGACGCTAAGAATAAATGATACCTATTGAATGTCCTGCAAACTAGCGGACTCAGGTTGGTGGCAAAGTACAACCCCAGCTTGGCAAACTGAAGCGTCCACCTAGAGACCATGAGTTCGGGCTGATGGCCCTCGTTAGTCTAGAGGGTAATATATTCCACGATATCCACAAGAGATCAAATAAAAATCTTCACAATCTGCTAAAGAGGTGTTCAGTTTTAATTTTGCCGGGAGAGGAGACCTATATTTTTACAGGTCAATTTTTTCCCGGAAAAATATATATTCTAGCCATAGATTTGGCCTAGTGACTCCACCAGCTAAACATCTCTTTGGCAGATCGTAAAGATTCATTTGATTCCTTTTGGATCTGATGGAATAAAGGCCGTGCTAGACTGACGCGGGTCAATTAGCCCGAAACCATGGTCTCTAGGTGGAGGCTTCTAAGTTTACCAAAGCTGGTGTTGTGGCTTTGTCACCGACCTGAGTTCGCTAGTTTGCGGAGATGGTCAATAGATGGCATTTAGTTTTAGCGTCTATTTAACCAGGAGAGACGACTTTCAAATATATATAGCCCTGTTCTGTTTCTTTCAATCTACCTTCAATTTATTGTTTTATAATAGATATTTAAAATTGTAACGTTTCCTATTTAGAAATAAGGGATAGTCACAATACTTTGTTTTTTAATATTTAATCAAATTACAACAAGGTTAACCATACAATATAAACACAAAATAACTTATGCAAAATTAGAGAAAGAAAGAAAGTACAGTGTTGCTGACTGCCTAACTATGAAGAAAAATCAGAGAATAATTAAATATAGCAATTGTATATCATAAATATATACAAACCATGTTACAAAAATTTTATTTAAAATTCTCTCTTTTTTTTTCTTGACCTTTTGGATCCAAAATTTTAAACATTCCTTACACGCCAAAAGTAGGTATTTTGTGCTGATATTCTTGTTTTGTTCTACAATTCTTTCTGGGTACAACTATTTATGTTTCCACTAGTGTCTTTTAAATCTCCCCCTCTTCCTTATAAAATCATATAAATAGTAGTTCGCGAAATACGTGGTGTCGCTGGAGACCCACTGGCGATTCTCCACCAAACTCTGCAGCGGTGGCAGAGGCGCCATATTCATTGTACATAGTGTCATGCATATATATATTTATATTCTAAAAAATAGTGCAGACTGTATACTTTTGCATGTATTGACAAGATGTCAATGAAATTGTTGTAATTGTCAATTGTCTTTCTTATAAAATAGTGGGGGGTAACAAGTAGATGTATGTTTAATGGGTTATGGATGGAATTTAGAAGAGTTTTTTTTTAAGTTTTTATACATTTATACAGATAACAATTAGGTTTTCTAATAAAATTTGAATTTATAAAGAAATCATCTTTTTTTTTTCAAATTACAAATATGTTTCTATTTGTATTGTAAATAGCTATGCGTTAAATAATGTTATTCTTTTGAAATATTTACTTCAAACTTGTTTTACGCTCTTCTCTTTCTTAAATGAACTGATTTTGAAGATCCAATTTTAATAATATCTTCATATAAATCACTAAAATGCCTTCTATATATAAGAGGGTGGAAGGGTTCATAACTGATGAGCCAAGCCCTCCCAATATTTTTTCATCGCAGTAAGAACACTAGAAGTTTGATTTTTGTGAAAAAAAAAACTCTCAGGCTTTGAATATTTTCATTTTTAATAATATCTACATATTATATATATAATACAATATAATGCGGCTTATGATTGTGAAACGACATTTGAAAATTATCCCGTATGTGTTTCTTTTAAACGAAAAATCGAAATTTATTTTCAAGAAGAAGTAACTATTATTTCTAACCTTAGGGATGAAGTATGAAAGGGTGAATTGTGAAGAGTAATGATAAATGGAAAAGTAAAAGTGTCCAGGGATGGAAATATATATATTATATATTATATATATTTATTTTTCTCTCTCTCTCTCTCTCTGGTTAGAGAGTTCAAATAAAAGTTATTTAGTATTTTTATAGAATCAACAACAAGTCTCCAACGATAAATGCTTCTTTTATTACCAACACTTCGAGCTTTCGGGTATAGCGACCTTTCTAAAGGAATATGAAATAAATCTAAGAGAAATAAGGATAACCCAGGCCCCTGGAGCGCAAGAAACGCCAACTGACCGGGTTGTCCAGCTAACTAGTAGAAACCAGTTACTCTAGATTATATTTACATAGAGCCAATTGCAGAGCCGAACCTGGTGGCGTTGAATTGTTAGGTCTCGTACGGCGTTCCTAAAGGAAATCAATGAAGAAATTTTTTAATCTAAACCAGGCCCTGCTTCTTTGCCATACCCTCCGGATAGACGTCAATTGTCTTTCAGTCTAAACATCGAGGAAATAACAACACCCATAATATTTACAGACGGATCAGAAAATGAGGCTTGGGTTGGGCGCTGCAATTGTTCCCTCATCAGAAGATCAGCAGCCCGTTCTCTTACGGCTCCATCCAGACTGCACAGCCTTCCAGGGGTGGAAGGTGGCGATATCCACACTAGTTCCAGACGGAAACAGGCGAAAGAGCCATCTATTGGCGGAGGTTGTAGGTGTTTTCAGGCCTTATATGCGACACTGCCTCCCCCCTAAGGCGTATCGTCCCGATCCAGTCCCATCGGTCTTGTCGCATTGATGTCACGTTTTTCTCGCTGGAGCCGCCCCTTTCGCCGGTACCGCTTCTCACGCCGGAACCGCTTCTCACACCGGAGGCGCTTCTCATGCTGGTGCCGCTTCTAATGCCGATATCGCTTCTCTCGTCGGTGCCGCTTTTCGCGTCGAAGCCGATTCTATCGCCGGTACCGCATCAAGACGTTTCCCTCCAGTTTTGTCAATAGATGACCTCCTGATGATCTTCGAAGTATATGTAAAAAGGTTATTAGTTAAAATATATCTTTTTTCGACAATAACACTTCAAACCTCCTTTCATTGATCCCGACCAAAATATCTTTTCATAACTGTAGTGAAATACAAAGAACTTGATCGAAGCGTTCTTTTTCCTCGAAAAATTATATGCGCCAGGCGGAATACAAAAAACTTTCATAACTTTAAGGCAATTGGATTCTGTTGAAATTCTGTTGATATTTGAAATACTGTTTAGAAAGCAACTCATTTAAATATAATATTTATATAATATATTGTTTCATTTATATATAAATCATTGAGGAAAATATGCAAAGTAGTTTAATGAAAGTTTTATCAAATGGAATTATTGGCAATATAGCGCCATCTATTGATGAAAATTGGAACTATTTTTCAAACTCTACATTTTAAAAATACATATAATTGAAACCTATTTCTACAAAACGTATAATATAAATAATTAAAATTGTAAAATGGAGGGCATGACTCATCAGATGTGAACCCTCCCATCGGTTTCATCAATTTAATCTCCAGGCACTCTGGAAGATTTTATTATAAATACAACATTTAATAAAAATCAATAAATCATCCAAGGCTAAGTTTCTTGTAGAATTTTATTTCTCTAGCTCTCTCGGACTAACATGCCCTTCAACTGAAGCAACTAGGAGTATAACTTCCAGATACCAACTCAAGTATGGCAAGTTTTGAGTTAATTAGGGTGAAATACAAATGGGTTGGAACAGTACGCTGAAAGGTAGGAGTCCTGCTAAGTGTTGTAAGGATGGGTGACCAGACCACGGCGAGCCGTGCCAGGCCCACCTACACCTCTCCCCCTGCAGCCCGGTCAACGAGAACAACTACTACTATGAACTACGCCATCTTACCTGCCACAAGGTCCCCGACGGACTCTGTTCCCGGGGCACGAACTCCTTCCCAGACAGGGCCAGCTGCGAGGCTTACTGCAACCGTGAGTCCTTCCCAACTCAATCTCTCTCCGGACTGACGTGATGGGTCCAGATCCACTGGACCCTCACACCACCCCCCGCCCTCTTGTGGGACTCCTGTAGATCTATGTGTCGCTGTAGAACTGTCTCCTCACTATCTACAACACTTGTACATTTAAAATTACAAAATATTTTCTCACAATGAGTTTCATTTTATTACAAAACGCTAGCTTCCAAGCGACAATCGCTCTTCAACGGACTTAATTTTTAAAAAAAGGTTTTATTAAGCCCTTTGAAGAGCGAGTATCTCTTGGAAGCTAGCGATTTGTAATAAAGAGAAACTCATTGTGAGAAAATATTTTGTAATTTTAAATGTTTTTCACAATTTTATCGTGAATAGAAACTTGAACATCTACCCTAGTGGAAGTATTTCAACCAGAAGGAACTAGTGGAATACCACGAAACTTGACATTAATGTAATCTATTACATACACCAAATAAACAAAAATTTATATAATATAATAAATAGGCAGATCTCTCTCCTGATCGTATAACTGAATGTTGCTGATGACTTGCTGCCATCTATCGGAAAATATATTAATTATCTGTTGAATATATTTTTATTTGTCAGCTTTGTGTTTGGGTCTATTGGGGGTTACCTTTCAATTTATTATACTTTTTACCGGGATAAAATTCATCTATAAAAATAAAGATAGCCTCTCCCGACAAAATAGACGCTAAAAATAAGTGTCACCTATTGATCGTCTCGCTAACTAACGGACTCAGGTTGGTGACAAAGTCACAACACCAGCTTGGCAAACTGTGAAGCACCCACCTAGAGACCATGAGTTTGGGCTAATGACCCTCGTCAGTCTAGAGCGGGCTTTATTCCATGAGAGAGAGAGAGAGAGATCCACAAGAGATCAGATAAAATCTTCACAATCTGCTAAAGAGGTGTTCATCTTTTATTTTGCCGAGAGAGGCGACCATTTTTTTACATGCCAAATTTCTCCCGGCAAAATGTTCATCTATTATTTGGCCATAGATTTGACCTAATGACTCTACCAGCTAAATACCTCTTTGGCAGATTGTGAAGATTTAATTTGATATCTTGTGGATCTCATGGAATAAAGACCGCGCTAGACTGACGCGGGTCATTTAGCCGACACCATGGTCTCTAGGTGGACGCTTCTCAGTTTACCAAAGCTGGTGTTGTGGCTTTGTCACCGACCTGGGTTCGCTAGTTTGCGGAGACAGTCAATAGATAGCGCCTAGTATTAGCGTCTATTTTGCGGGAAAGGCGACCTTTATATATATTCCTGTTCCGCTTCTTTTAATACACCTTAAACTGTTTTTAATAAAAATTTTAAAAATAATTTACATCAAATTCTTTTTTTTTTTTCCTAGACATTTTTAATCAAAAATTTTGAAGGATAAGAAGAAAATAATTTATTCTGAAATTAGGTTTATTTCTAATTATTTCTGGTTATAACAATTTGTATTTCCACTAGTGTATAAACCTCCCTGTACCTTCTAAAATAGTGGGGGAGAGAGAACAATTAGATGTACCTTTAATGGATTATGGAAGGAATTTCGGAGATTTTATAAATGTTTAATGTAAATATATAGATAATAGTTTTGTATAAAATAAAAAATCTCAAATTACAAATAAATGTTTCTGCTGTTGTGTATTTTAAATAGCTGCATTATTATTTTTTTCTTAAAAAATAATTTATTCAAAGTTTTTAGTCTCTTTCTTAGAGCTTAAAATTCTGATGCTTATTTTAAAGACCCAATTTTAAATAATATCCTCATTGAAGTGTGTAAATTTCTTTTTCTCATGTAAAAGAGTTCAAATAAAATTTATATATTCTGGATTTTTCTGTCTTGACATGAAACAAACGGGATAACTGGGTGAGTTATGATACTGTAAGTGTTGAACTTGGAAGTTCTGTATTTTGGGCGCCTTCAAAACATTTTTCAAAATTCTCTTCAGTCAAGATGAATCGACAGGTTCAAAGGTTCAAACTGACGTTTCATAGCTTTCTTAGCCACTCACTTTTGTCTTAACTTCATTTCTAACACCGATATCAAGATATAAGAGAAAAAAAGTGGCAGTTTAATCCTAATATAAAGGGTATTCCATTTTTACAATAACGATTTTAGCGATTTATTGAAAATAATTTATTAATGTTTGTACAACTTTGTTTTTCTATGTGTAAGCCTTGACATTTAGCAACAGCCCTGCATCGATGTTTCCAGAAAATCCGTCTTTGAATATTTTGATCAAAACCATCCCAACAGTCCTTAACAACTTTCCATAGACCCTCAAGCGTGTCTTCGGTTCTCTAGATCTGAGGGAAGTTTTCAGCAAATCAAGAGCACAAAAATCTATAGGGGCCAAGTCTAGAGATTTTGTATAGATGTGCTTAAAAGGGATGTATGAAAGCAGCTTCTTCTGCAGTTTCTCTAAACGTTCCCATCTATGACTTGAATTTTATTTTGCCTTCAGTTCCGTTGAAGGATTAATTAGTCCATTTCTGGTTTTTATCAATTTAATTTAAGGCATTTCTCCTTCGCATTGTCTAAGACTTGGTAATTGAAAGTATGAGATCTAACACATGGCCTAACCATTTATAATACGTTCTGTAAGTTGTAATCTAAATTTAAGTTGCAAATGCTTTGGAATCCTAATATTTGTATATGATAAAAATGCATAACAAATGTTATATATGAAAAAATAGTACAAAAGTGAAATTGTATTAGAATGAGGTGAATAAATTACTAAAAAGTCATTTTCTGATCGTAAAACTAAAATTTGTTGATAGATTGTGCCATCTGTCGGAATAAATATCAACTAATCATTGATTTTGATTCTGGAATATATAAAAATTCAACGATTAATTGATATTTTTTCCGATAGATGGGGTATAACTTTTTCTTAAAATATTATATATGTCATAGGAGCATGATCTATCTTCCTATCCCCCCAATTGTAAATTTGGTTGAGTGTTAAATAAAACACCAAGCGATCGCGATGACACCTAGAATAGATATTCTATTTCAAGTTCAGTAGCTAGCGCAGCTTTCTGACAAGGCCTCCTTGGATAGTCGGGACCAGCGTCCAAATAGAACTGAAGGCGTCCGGGCAATTCAACCTCAGGTAGCCTACATGTCACTAGGGACCGTGCGCTGAGTCTACGGAGACCATATGGTCAACTGGCTATCTCCAGCTACATCATTGTGATGTTCTCTTCTTGAAACTTCTTGGCGGGTCTTTCAATCCACCTTTGATCAACTTTACATCTCTTAAATCATCACAAATCCACACCACATATACTCATGGACAAAACTTGAAGAAGTTGTACCTTTTAGCATGTTTATCGGGAGTCAAACAATAACTCTGAAAAATATTTGATACACATTGACCTTTATTGAAGAAACACGAGATAACCAAGTATGAACAAAATTGATTCTGTCTCCTTCAAAAACAGACGACCAGGGCATCAAGGACTTTCCACTTCCTCAAGTTTTGTCCAAGTGTCTATATTTTGAAAAAGGAAAGGCGCGAAGTTGTTTTATATGAAGAATATTAGCTCTACTTAGTTAATAGATTTGTAAAAATTGAGAATGCGCTTCAAAGTATGTCTATAATATCAGCAAAGGTACATCCCAGGTCGATTTCTTCCGCCAGACCTGATTAGCAATTTTCACACACTCCATAGCAGTCGCCTACTTCTACCCACTATGATTAGCATGACCTGTACCACGTGTACTAGGGATAATAAAAAAAACACACTCCATATATAAATTGAAGGGATCATTCTTTATTTCTAAATAGGTTGTAGTTCCCTATATTGAAAATATTTTTCTGGTCGAATGTTGTTTAATGATGAATACGATGATGATTTAAGATCCCACATCATGATCATGGGTGTTGAATTTCAACATTTATATTTCCCAGTCTAGTTTTAATTGAGCTGTAAAAGAAATGCTCTAGTTAGACATCTTCTTGATATATAAGAATTAAAATTCAAGTGAAAATATCGATTTTTCTCTTCGTTGGAAAATGGATGCCGTTGCCACGTTAGTCACCTTGGACTAGAATTTGTTCAAATTTTCCAAGGGTCCAGAAGGGACCGCAGGGAAGTGTGTTCGGACTTCTTCCCCCAAGTGCACCCAAGAGAGGGGACATTTCTGCTGCTGTGATAGAGATACATGAAGAAATCTGATGCTCTTCATTGGACACGACAATAACAACAACAAAAGTTAAGTAGAGATTTTATTAAAATTATATGTTGTTTTTCAGAAGTTATGAAATTTTGAAATCGAGGATGCTCGACTTTTTGCGCAGTTCCGCTTAGAAATCTGCAATTAAGAGAAACTCTTAGAGAAGGTATTAAATGTAAGTATAGATATAAAATTCCAGTATGAGAAAGAAATATACACAAATAATAATAAATAAATAATATAAATAATAATAATGCATACTTCTAATTATTAGTTTATCGCTAAATGTTACCAATACGCCAACAGTACTTTAGATATTAATGGGTCATCTATATGTAGAATTGATCGTTGCATTATCACTAATGGATCAGATCCTACGAGCACTTTGCTCGTTTTAAAGATCACTTTTCCATGGAGCAGCAAAATCAGAAATTGACGGTCAAGACACCACGATGGTATTAATTCCCAATAGAAATATTGGATGATGCATCAATGTCACAATCATCAAGACGTTTCCCTCCAGTTTTGTCAATAGATGACCTCCTATTCATCTTCGAAGTATATGTAAAAAGGTTCTTAGCAAAAATATATCTTTTTTCAACAATAACACTTTAAACATTCGTTCTTTAATCCCGACCAAAATATATTGTTCATAACTGTGGTGAAATAAAAAGAATTTGATCGAACCGTTCTTTTTTTCCTCGAAATATTATAAGCGCCAGGAGAACCGGATACTTTCATAGCTTTAAGGTAATTGGATTCTGTAGAAATTCTGTTGATATTTGAAATACTGTTTAGAAAAAAACTCATTTAAATATAATAATTATATAATATATTGTTTCCTGTATATATTTATATATATATATATCATTGAGGAAAATATGCAAAGTAGTTTAATGAAAGTTTATCAAATGGTATTATTGGCAATATAGCGCCATCTATTGATGAAAATTGGAACTATTTTTCAAACGATACATTTTAAAAATACATATAATTGAAACCTATTTCTACAAAACGTATAATAAAAATAATAAAAATTGTAAAATGGAGGGCATGGCTCATCAGATGTGAACCCTCCCATCGGTTTCATCAATTTAATCTCCGGGCTCTCTGGAAGATTTTATTATAAAGACAACATTTAATGAAATCAATAAATCATCCAGGGATAAGTTTCTTGTAGAATTTTATTTCTCTAGCTCTCTCGGACTAACACGCCCTTCAACTGAAGTGACTAGAAGTATAAATTCCAGATAATAACACAAGCATGGCTAGTGTTTTGAGGTAATTAGGGTGAAATACAAATGGGTTGGAACAGTACGCTGAAAGGTAGGAGTCCTGCTAAGTGTTGTAAGGATGGGTGACCAGACCACGGCGAGCCGTGCCAGGCCCCCCTACACCCCTCCCCCTGCAGCCCGGTCAACGAGAACAACTACTACTATGAACTACGCCATCTCACCTGCCACAAGGTCACCGACGAACTCCTTCCCAGACAGGGCCAGCTGCGAGGCTTACTGCAACCGTGAGTCCTTCCCACCTCAATCTCTCTCCGGACTGACATGATGGGTTCAGATCCACCGGACCCTCACACCACCCCCCGCCCTCTTGTGGGACTCCTGTAGATCCACGTGTCGCTGTAGAACTGTCTCCTCACTATCTACAACACTTGTACATTTAAAATTACAAAATATTTTCTCACAATGAGTTTCATTTTATTACAAAACGCTAGCTTCCAAGCGACAATCGCTCTTCAACGGACTTAATTTTTAAAAAAAGGTTTTTTTAAGCCCTTTGAAGAGCAAGTATCTCTTGGAAGCTAGCGTTTTGTAATAAAAAGAAACTCATTGTGAGAAAATATTTTGTAATTTTAAATATTTCTCACAATTTTATCAGGAATAGAGACTTGAACATCTACCCTAGTGGAAGTGTTTCAACCAGAAGGAACTAGTGGAATACCACGAAACTTGACATTAATGTAATCTATTACATACACCAAATAAACAAAAATTTATATAATATAATAAATAGGCAGATCTCTCTCCTGATCGTATAACTGAATGTTGCTGATGACTTGCTGCCATCTATCGGAAAATATATTAATTATCTGTTGAATATATTTTTATTTGGCGGCTTTGTGTTTGGGTCTATTGGGGGTTACCTTTCAATTTATTATACTTTTTACCGGGATAAAATTCATCTATAAAAATAAAGATAGCCTCTCCCGACAAAATAGACGCTAAAAATAAGTGTCACCTATTGATCGTCTCGCTAACTAACGGACTCAGGTTGGTGACAAAGTCACAACACCAGCTTGGCAAACTGTGAAGCGTCCACCTAGAGACCATGAGTTTGGGCTAATGACCCTCGTCAGTCTAGAACGGGCTTTATTCCATGAGAGAGAGAGATCCACAAGAGATCAGATAAAATCTTCACAATCTGCTAAAGAGGTGTTTATCTTTTATTTTGCCGAGAGAGGCGACCATTTTTTTTACAAGTCAAATTTCTCCCGGCGAAATTTCCATCTATTATTTGGCCATAGATTTGACCTAGTGACTCTACCAGCTAAATACCTCTTTGGCAGATTGTGAAGATTTCATTTGATATCTTGTGGATCTCATGGAATAAAGACCGCGCTAGACTGACGCGGGTCATTTAGCCGACACCATGGTCTCTAGGTGGACGCTTCTCAGTTTACCAAAGCTGGTGTTGTGGCTTTGTCGCCGACCTGAGTTCGCTAGTTTACGGAGACGGTCAATAGATAGCGCCTAGTATTAGCGTCTATTTTGCGGGAAAGGCGACCTTTATATATATTCCTGTTCCGCTTCTTTTAATACACCTTAAACTATTTTTAATAAAAATTTTAAAAATAACTTACCTCAAATTCTTTTTTTTTTTTCCTAGACATTTTTAATCAAAAATTTTGAAGGATAAGAATAAAATAATTTATTCTGAAATTAGGTTTATTTCTAATTATTTCTGGTTATAACAATTTGTATTTCCACTAGTGTATAAACCTCCCTGTACCTTCTAAAATAGTGGGGGGAGAGAGAACAATTAGATGTACCTTTAATGGATTATGGAAGGAATTTCGGAGATTTTATAAATGTTTAATGTAAATATATAGATAATAGTTTTGTATAAAATAAAAAATCTCAAATTACAAATAAATGTTTCTGCTGTTGTGTATTTCAAATAGCTGCATTATTTTTTTTTTCTTAAAAAATAATTTATTCAAAGTTTTTAGTCTCTTTCTTAGAGCTTAAAATTCTGATGCTTATTTTAAAGACCCAATTTTAAATAATATCCTCATTGAAGTGTGTATATTTCTTTTTCTCATGTAAAAGAGTTCAAATAAAATTTATATATTCTGGATTTTTCTGTCTTGACATGAAACAAACCGAATAAATGGGTGAGTTTATGATACTGTAAGTGTTGAACTTGGAAGTGCTGTATTTTGGGCGCCTGCAAATTGAGATAAGAGGATGCCAGCGGGCGACGCTGGCATGGGACGCCGGGAATTCTGCGAGCTGGCCAGCCGGCCTGCGCGCGCACCGGGGGCTGCGCGCGCACTTTTCGAACACCGCCTGATGTCGCCGGGTGTTTACCGCGCGTCGCTACAGCCTGCAGCGGTTCCTTCTATTATATAATACTCTAGGCGCTGGTGGAGTAAAAACTGTACTCCATCTGCCTCTTATAATTGTATGTAATTTTTGGACACTTATTAAAATATAAATTATTAATTTATAGTTCTCACTGCAGCTCGAACCTTTACCCTAACGCGGTAGAACATGGCGCAGTCGACATTCGGTTAATTATAGCCGTTTTTTAAGTGACAGCTCAGTGACAATTAGTAATCAAGATGCCCTCAAGAAGGAATCGCCGACCATCCCAAACCCCTCCAGAGAACCCTGCCTCGCCGACCAGCACCGACATCCTCAGGTCCATAGCCGCACTGTTGCAGCAGATGGCTACTCGGAATCCGACACCGACAGTCCCATTAGGAGCTCCTCCTCACCACGCCACAAAAATCATCCAGCTTCCTAAACTGGCTTCCCCGGAGGAGTTAACGATGTCTCTTTTCCGCGTTTGGAAACAACGTTGGAACGACTACGTGGACGCCCAACAAGTAGCCACCTTCCCGCTATCCACACAGCAAGTGACTTTGCGTGCCGCCCTCCATTCCGAATGGACCATCCTTTGGCAATCAGGCCGCCTTCATATTTCTACCACCACCACCCTCGATGAAGCTGTGAATGCTCTCGAGGCCTACCTACGCAAGAAGCGAAACCCCCTCCTTGATCGGCAAGATTTTCATCGTAGGGACCAACAAACCGGAGAATCGGTGGATCGCTACTTCGCAGCCCTTAAAGCTCTTGATGACTCGTGTGCACATGAGCTGGATTTTAAGTGCAGCACATGCGGCGACCCGTGTATTACAATATGCACAAAAAGAGCTTGAGGGAAAACGTTTGCCCTTGCTGGTTATCAACAGCAACTCCGTATCCGTGACAGGTTAATATGTGGCCTGTTTGATAAAGACCTCCAACGAAAAGTACTGGCGGAGCAGTACAATTCCGACCTCTCCCTGGACCGAGTCCTCTCAATTTGCCTCGCACATGAGAGTGCTACCGCCGTGGGCGCGACTCTTTCACCCTCCCCAACCACCTACCCCGAAGCCTTCATTGCAACCAGACGTGCACCATCAACCTACAAGCATCAACAAGCCAGCTCGTCTGAAACCTCACCTAAGGCCAACCGTTTCTTTCAGAAACCCTATGATCCTAACGACCCCTGCTCCGGATGTGGGGCTAACCCAAGACACCGCCGTGACCAGTGCCCAGCAAAAGACATAGAGTGTAACAAATGCGGCATCACCGGGCATTACGGAAGGGTTTGCCGACAACTGAAACGGAAACCCACAACCAAACCTAATATCCCGCCACCTGCAACCAGAAACAATCAGTCCCAACCAGGACCCTCAAACACAGTTGTTGCAGCTGGAGTACGCAACGAACTCATAACCATTCCGACCGATATCAACCATAAGTTACACCAAATCCGTTGGCTGGCGGACCCGGGGTCAGATCTGGATCTAATCCCAGAATCAGAATTCCTGTTACTGGATGAGCAGACCCGATCAGCACTCAACCCGAAGAACGTCCCTTGCGTAGGAGCCAACGGCATCAGCTTAAGTCCTTGTGGATCGTTCGTCGCGGCACTGCATCTCAACGGGAAAACATACAGTACTACCGTTGGAGTCTGCAAGCACCTGAACGCCCCTCTCTTGAGCAAGAGCGGATGCAAAGCCTTAGGACTTCTGCCGGATAACTGGCCCCATTCAATGATCGTCGATGCCATAACCAACAGACAAGTTCTAACGTTCCCGCCGACCCCGGTGAGAGCCAATGAGATCGATAAGCAGTCTATCCTTACCCATTATGCTAGAGCGTTCGACGACACAGTGTTAAAGCCCATGCAAGGACCCCCCATGTCTATCGAACTAGTTAAAGATGCCGTTCCTTGCAAACGCTACCGGGCATACAACGTTCCCTTTCACTGGAGAGACCCCGTCAAAACTCAACTCGATACCATGTTGGCGAAAGGGATAATCGAACAGGTACCCGTCGGCGAAGCCATCGATTGGTGCCATCCTATGGTAGTCGTCCCGAAAAAAGGCTCATCACAAGTCACTATACCAAATGATCTCGCCGGTGCCATCATTGGGAAAGGTGGTCAACGCATCAGGAAGATCCGGCGCGAGTCTGGTGCGGGGATCACCATAGATGAGTCTCAACCTGGTAGCAACGAACGGGTCATCACCATCTCTGGCACGCCCCAGCAGATCTAGATGGCCCAGTACCTCTTGCAGCAAAATGTAAGAGAACATTCCTTCCGGAAGCGATACAATCGCAACGCCAAGCCACTCTCACATTTGGAAGTGGGAGCAATAGTCCTTGTCCAGGATCACCGCACAAAACATTGGACCCTCCTTGCTGAGGTTCTCGAACAACTTCCACGCGGTCGCAGCTACCTCATCCGGACCGACGCCGGACGCCTTCTTCGCCGTAATCGCAGATTCTTACGACCTTTCGTGCCTCCACCGTACACCACCCCACCCAACTCAGCTCAACATCAGCAGACCTTATCCCCTCGAACCCGAGAACCGAACCCGCGTTATAGCAACTACGTTGGATCGGTCCCAAGTCCCAATCTCCAGGGGGGGCATGAGATAAGAGGATGCCAGCGGGCGACGCTGGCATGGGACGCCGGGAATTCTGCGAGCTGGCCAGCCGGCCTGCGCGCGCACCGGGGGCTGCGCGCGCACTTTTCGAACACCGCCTGATGTCGCCGGGTGTTTACCGCGCGTCGCTACAACCTGCAGCGGTTCCTTCTATTATATAATACTCTAGGCGCTGGTGGAGTAAAAACTGTACTCCATCTGCCTCTTATAATTGTATGTAATTTTTGGACACTTATTAAAATTTAAATTATTAATTTATAGTTCTCACTGCAGCTCGAACCTTTACCCTAACGCGGTAGAACACAAATCATCTTCCAAAATTATCTTCAGTCAAGATGAATCGACAGGTTCAAAGGTTCAAACTGACGTTTCATAGCTTTCTTAGCCACTCACTTTTGTCTTAACTTCAGTTCTAACACCGATATCAAGATATAAGAGAAAAAAAGTGGCAGTTTAATCCTAATATAAAGGGTATTCCATTTTTACAATAACGATTTTAGCGATTTATTGAAAATAATTTATTAATGTTTGTACAACTTTGTTTTTCTATGTGTAAGCCTTGACATTTAGCAACAGCCCTGCATCGATGTTTCCAGAAAATCCGTCTTTGAATATTTTGATCAAAACCATCCCAACAGTCCTTAACAACTTTCCATAGACCCTCAAGCGTGTCTTCGGTTCTCTAGATCTGAGGGAAGTTTTCAGCAAATCAAGAGCACAAAAATCTATAGGGGCCAAGTCTAGAGATTTTGCATAGATGTGCTTAAAAGGGATGTATGAAAGCAGCTTCTTCTGCAGTTTCTCTAAACGTTCCCATCTATGAATTGAATTTTATTTTGCCTTCAGTTCCGTTGAAGGATTAATTAGTCCATTTCTGGTTTTTATCAATTTGATTTAAGGCATTTCTCCTTCGCATTGTCTAAGACTTGGTAATTGAAAGTATGAGATCTAACACATGGCCATTTATAATACGTTCTGTAAGTTGTAATCTAAATTTAAGTTGCAAATGCTTTGGAATCCTTGTATATATTAAAAAGGCATAACAAATATTATATATGAAAAAATAGTACAAAAGTGAAATTGTATTGGAATCAGGTGGATAAATTACTAAAAAGGCATCTCCTGATCGTAAAACTAAAATTTGTTGATAGATTGTGCCATCTTTCGGAATAAATATCAACTAATCATTGATTTTGATTCTGGAATATATGAAATTTCAACGATTAATTGATATTTATTTCGATAGATGGGGTATAGCTTTTTCTTAAAATATATTATATGTCATAGGAGCATGATCTATCTTCCTATCCCCCCCAATTGTAAATTTGGTTGAGTGTTAAATAAAACACCAAGCGATCGCGATGACAGAGACACCTAGAATAGATATTCTATTTCAAGTTCAGTAGCTAGCGCAGCTTTCTGACAAGGCCTCCTTGGATAGTCGGGGCTTGCGTCCAAATAGAACTGAAGGTGATCGGGCAATTCAACCTCAGGTAGCCTACATGTCACTAGGGACCGTGCGCTGAGTCTACGGAGACCATATGGTCAACTGGCTTTCTCCAGCTACACCATTGTGATGTTCTCTATCTCTCTCTCTCTTGGAACTTCTTGGCGGGTCTTTCAATCCACCTTTGATCAACTTTACATCTCTTAAATCATCACAAATCCACACCACGTATACTCATGGACAAAACTTGAAGAAGTTGTACCTTTTAGCATGTTTATCGGGAGTCAAACAATAACTCTGAAAAATATTTGATACACATTGACCTTTATTGAAGAAACACGAGATAACCAAGTATGAACAAAATTAATTCTGCCTCCTTCAAAAACCGACGACCAGGGCATCAAGGACTTTCCACTTCCTCAAGTTTTGTCCAAGTGTCTATATTTTGAAAAAGGAAAGGCGCGAAGTTGTTTTATATGAAGATTATTAGCTCTACTTAGTTAATAGATTTGTAAAAATTGAGAATGCGCTTCAAAGTATGTCTAGAATATCAGCCAAGATACATTCCAGGTCGATTTCTTCCGCCAGACCTGATTAACAATTTTCACACACTCTATAGCAGTCGCCAACTTCTACCCACTATGATTATCATTGCCTGTACCACGTGTACTAGGGATAATAAAAAAACACACACTCCATATATAAATTGTAGAGATCATCCGTTAATTCTACATAGGTTGTAGTTCCCTATATTGAAAATAGTTTTCTGGTCGAATGTTGTTTGATGATGAATACGATGATGATGTAGATCCCTTATCATAATCATGGGTGTTGAATATCAACATTTATATATAGAATTCCCAGTCTTGTTTTAATTGACCTGGATCTGTAAAAGAAATGCTCTAGTTAGACCTCTTCTTGATATATAAGAATTAAATTTTAAGTGGAAATATCGGTTTTTCTCTTCATTGGAAAATGAATGCCGTTGCCACGTTAGTCACCTTGGACTAGAATTTGTTCAAATTTTCCAAGGGTCCAGAAGGGACCGCAGGGAAGTGTGTTCGAACTTCTTCCACCAAGTGCACCCAAGAGAGGGGATATTTCTGCTGCTGTGATAGAGATACATGGAGACGTCTGATGCTCTTCATTGGACACGACAACAACAACAACAAAAGTTAAGTAGAGATTTGATTAAAATTATATGGTGTTTATCAGAAGTTATGAAATTTTGAAATCGAGGATGCTCGACTCTTTGCAGTTCCGCTTAGAAATCTGCAATTAAGAGAAACTCTTAGAGAAGGTATTAAATGTAAGTATAGATATAAAATTCCAGTACGAGAAAGAAATATACACAAAAAATAATAAATAAAAATATGAATAATAATAATACATACTTCTAATTATTAGTTTATCGCTAAATGTTACCAATACGCCAACAGTACTTTAGATATTAATGGGTCATCTATATTGATCGTTGCATTATCACTAATGGATCAGATCCTACGAGCATTTAGCTCGTTTAAAAGATCACTTGCTGTGTTTGTGGGTTTGTTATAAAAAGTAAAAATATGCTTCAATCCTTCCCGATCTATATATGCCCAGACAACCTCTTACTGTCCCTCTCCTCAGTATGACAGCGAGTCCCCGGAACCTCGGGAAGAAAATAAATCATTAGCGGTTGATTTACCTGTATATAGATTAACGTTATTTTTCTCATTGTGGTAAAGACATTCGCATATTTTTTAATTGAAATAGGTAGCGTTTTATTATATATTTATTATATAATCTAAAATGCAAATATTTTATTTTTTTAAAACATGTATTTTATTTATATAAAAAATAGACACTTCGGCCAATTGGAGTTTTTTATTTTCTCAACGTTTCGACAAAAATATTTTGTATTCGTCAGGAGAAGTAAATAAAAATAAAAATTTGGCATGTATTTTATTTTCATCATTGACTATTCTTTTATTTTTGACCATAGATTTAGAATACTTTTTGAGAATTGTTATAAATGTGTATAGTTGAATCTACCTATTTTTTAATTCACGAATATAGGATTTATTTTATAAATTCTATATTACTGTGAAAATATTTGATGTGTAATTCTTTTCAAGTAATCTATATATATATATATATATATATATATATATATGTTATATTGAAATTATTTATTTAAAATGTTAAATTAAAATATTTTATTTAGAATTATGTTGAATTTTATTTTGTTTAAAAAAAATTATAATTTCATAGATATAAATACTCTGTTTAAATCGACCGCCAGAGGTCACACTTTGAATATAAAACTCGTTGTTGTTCTTCCCAGCTGGTCGGCTCAAAACTTTGTAATTATGTAAATAATATTTTGTTTTATTTATTTATACGCCTTAAGACAGGCATTACTTTTATCAAATTGTTTTATATATATTCCATGGGTTCACAATTAAAACAATATCTGATCAAGACTATTTTTATTATTTTACTTACAAGATTTTAACCACGACTGCACCACCATTACAATAATCCTCAACATGATCCAAAATATCAAGCAGAAACTCTCAACTTTTTTTAATAAATATAATATATATATATATAAATTGAATGTCTGTCTGTGTGTACTCTATAGATTCAAAAACCATACATCCAATCCGTGAAATTTTGGGATATTATTAGGTATATCTCCGGGAAGGTTTTTGAAAAATAATTTATTGAATATCTCGAAAATCCTTAGAGTTATTTGCAGATTTGTAGATTTAACTCGCAAGCAGCGCCCCCATTGCGACGGAGATAACAAGTTTTTTTATCTATAAGTTTTATTATCACTAAGTTTATTATCTTAAAGATTATTTATCAAAAGTAAGATTTTCTGCCTATTAATTGCGCACAAGTCAAAGTTAGTTTTATCATTTATCTACAACATATATATTGGGAGAATAGATAAAATGATGATTTTGTAATGTAGAAAATTAGGAAAGACAAAATTCAGGATGTTGTTGTCGTGTCCTATTTATTGTCGTTATCATTTATCTACAACATATATATTGGGAGAATAGATAAAATGATGATTTTGTAATGTAGAAAATTAGGAAAGACAAAATTCAGGATGACACGGCAATTTATTTGAGACAAGAATAATGATACAATTCCAAGGCAAGATACTATTCCTTTAACTTCCAATTACCGAGGGAACCAATTAATATTGATTTTATTCAACTTATCGAGATATTCAAAAATTTACGAGTTTCAAATTATCAAAATATATCTATTATTTTTGCGTATGTTATATTCAAATGACATTTATGTAGGGATAATTTTATTGTTAATTTTCATTTTGATGTATTGTATACATTTGATCATTAATAAATTATTATTTAGGTATTAAAACTGCCTTTTTGTTCAAAGACAGCAACGT
Source organism: Cordylochernes scorpioides (assembly GCA_030710605.1). Taxonomy (NCBI): domain Eukaryota; kingdom Metazoa; phylum Arthropoda; class Arachnida; order Pseudoscorpiones; family Chernetidae; genus Cordylochernes; species Cordylochernes scorpioides. The sequence goes on along the minus strand of CP092876.1, from coordinate 64,686,478 downwards.
TTGAACGGGTACAGCTAGGTTGGGGCAGATAATCTAACATAAAGTTATCTTGCCAAGTATAGATTCAGTAGAGTTTGGATGTTTTCTAGAATTGTTTTAACAAATGTTCGTTAGACAAACCTTCACTCGGGTAAAAACCGGGCGAAGCCGGGTACATCCGCTAGTTGAAAATAAAAACTACTTGATAAGTAAATAACTATCTTCCTTTTTCACGACTGCAGCTCAAATTCTTTATCGTTCCAACATCAAAACATTATAATCATAACATATATACCATCTATGTAAGTGCATTCAAGAGATTTATTTAAATACCTTTTTATCAGAATAAGATTTTTTTTCCTCCCCATCAGCCCGAAATAAAGATGATCGTGAGTTCCCACGTGTCTTGAGCCCAGACAATAACTAAGTAGATAGAACGATATGTTTTCATTCTGTGGAGCGGTGCAACGTCTATTATTGAAGGAAGCCAATGTCAATATTTGTGTTGTTGCCGACAAGAACAAGTATTTAGGGAAAGAATCGCGACACAGCCAGAAGAGGAAGAAATGTTCAGGAACATAAACGTAGTGCTGATGGTTGCGATGGTGGTTGGAGTCGCGTTGGCCCGTAAGTGTTTGGATCCCCGGGGTGGGGTGCCGAGCCGACTGACCGCCCGTGTGGTGCAGACCACCAGCCCGAGTGCCAGGCCCCCATCACCCCGACCCCCTGCACCGACACCCACAACAACATCACCGTCTACTCCCTCCAGAACCTACGCTGTTACAACCTGAAGAATGCCTGTGCTAACGGGCTCAACTCCTTCGCCAACATTGAATACTGCCAGAGCTACTGCAACCGTGAGTTCTGTGTTGAACATAGGGATTCTCTTATAGGATTCTTTAGTATTCCATTTTCATCCTGTTTCTCTTCTCTTGAACAGGTCGTTAATCCAATGGCGAATTTCTTCTCTAATATGCTCTCTTCACTTTCCGAATCTATCCAATCCACCAGTCTAATTTTTCTTCATATCGTTCTCTTCCCATTTAATTTATACATTTCAAAACTTTAATATCGAATTTTTATCCTGTTTTTATTATCTTGAACAGGTCATTAATCCCCTCAATGGCGATATTATTCTCTAATATGATATTTTATCTTCACCATCCAAATATATCCAATCCACCAGTCCAATTTTTTCTTCATATCATTCTCTTCCTATTCATGTTAAACTCTTCAAAACTTTAATATTTCATTTTAATCCTGTTTCATGCTCGTAAACAGGTTATTTATCCAATGACGATATTTTTCTCTAATATTATTTCTTCTCTTCACCATCCAAACCTATCCAATCCACCAGTCTAATGCTTTCTTCATATCGTTCTCTTCCTATTTATGTTAAACTCTTCAAAACTTCAATATTAAATTGTTATCCAGTTTCTCTGCTCTTGAACAGGTCTCTAATATGATCTCTTCACTTTCCGAATCTATCCAATCCACCAGTCTGATTTTTTCTTCATATCGTTCTCTTCCCATTTATGTTATACTCTTCAAAACTTCAATATTGCATTTTTATCCTGTTTTTATTATCTTGAACAGGTCATTAATCCAAATTGGCTATATTCATCTTTAATATGAACTCTTCACTTTCCAAACCTATCCAATCCACCAGTCTGATTTTTCTTCATATCGTTCTCTTCCCATTTATGTTAAACTCTTCAAAACTTTAATATTGCATTTTTATCCTGTTTTTATTATCTTGAACAGGTCATTAATCCAAAATGGCTATATTCATCTTTAATATGATCTCTTCACTTTCCAAACCTATCCAACTCACCAGTCTAATATTTTCTTCATATCATTTGTGTTTATGATATATTCTTCAAAACTTCCATCCTTAATCTCCTTCTCTCCCTTTCTCTTTTATCAATATTAGTACAGTAGAACTACCTCCCTGTAAAGGACAACACCTAATTGCAGAACCAAAGTGTCCATTAGGGAGAGGTGTCCTCTTATCGGAGAGTTTCTAAATTGTAAAAATGGTAATTTTGCAAATGAAAACTGTCCTTTGTAGAGAGATGTCCGATATCAGGGTGTCCCCAAAAAAGAGGTTCTACTGTGTAGTCAAATTTATTTCTGTACCTTGCTATAACAAGACCAAGTTAAAATTTAAAGGATTCTAAAAAAGCCATCGACGATTCAGTGTATCTATTTCTTGTCCCTATATCACCTCATTACACTTTCTAAAGAACAGAGCGCTCGAAATCTAATGCAAATAAGATTATTACATATTAATAAAAACTCTCCCTCTAAATTTCTTTTTAAGTTAAAAAAATCAAAATAAGGCGTTTATATATATAATTTTAAAATTAATCAAAAGAGAGCTTATAATTATAATAATTTTATATTATTTGTTGTGAAAATATTGAAATAATATGAAATATCAGATTCAAAACCTATCTTAATTACTTTTCTGATGCATTTATTTTTGTGTAAACCTAAAATGTAAGAATGAGGTTGTATTGTATCAACATGTATAACTCCTACACGTATTATTTCAAATATTAATATACGATTATGTTTGTGATACATAACACATTATCACAGGGTTTACGGATTTCAACAAATTACAAAAAGACATAACTCATCAATTGATTTCAATCTCCTGAACATTAATTAAATAATTAATAAGGTTTCTGGAAATGAGAGTTTCTTTTTATTTCATTTAAGTAGTCTCAAGCTTCCGGGCATCTTTGTCCTTCTACTGGAGAACATATTAAAAAGAATAAAACGCCGCCTGATGCCAAAAGGAATTTGGAATTTTAGTGATTTAAAAAGGCAAAACTGTTAAAATATCAAAATTATTTCAGTATATGAAATCAGGCTGAATTTTATAGGGCGTATTTTAAAGAAACCAGGTTAAATATAAAGGTGTTTTCAAAAAAACATCTGTTCAAATGAAGGCAGTGTCGTAAACTATAATGTGGCCCAGATACACCAGCCATTGTGTATGGAACAAACCACCTGTAAACTATGATGACACGAAAATATGGTGAGATAGTTCTTTTCTTTGACCTGACTCGGAGATGATTGGCTCAACAGAGCCACCTTAGAGACGGCATCTCAATACAGGCGTTGAGAAATTTGAGTTATTTACCTGATGATTTTGACATTATAGTCATAGGAACTATGTTGACCATATGCATTCATGGACAAAACTTAAGGAAGTGGAATGTCTTTTATATCGCCGGTTGTCTGTTTTCATTAAGGAGACAGAGGTAATTTTGTTCTCACTTGGTTATATCGTGTGTCTTCAATAAAGGTCATTGTGTATCTAATATCTTTCAGAGTTTAAGGAAGTGGAATGTCTTTTATATTGCCGGTTGTCTGTTTTCTTTAAGGAGACAGAGGTAATTTTGTTCACACTTGGTTATCTCGTGTGTCTTCAATAAAGGTCACTGTGTATCAAATATATTTCAAAATTATTACTTGAAGTCCGATTTACATGCTGAAAGGTACAAATTCCTTAAGTTTTGTCCATGAGTGTACTGTATTAGAAGCGTTGTATTTACCCAATTCTTTCATACAACTCTGTTCTCAGAACTACTTAGTTATGATTGAACATTACTGTAGAGTCAATAGAAATATTTGAGAGTACAGGAATAAGTAAACAGAGAATTCTTTCAAATATTAATTTCCAATAGCATCTCTTATAAATATATATAAACCATTTGCAAACAAATAGACTTATTGCGAAAGAATGTGAAAAAAATGATGCAAATGTGAAATTGTACTAGGATAAGGTTGATATATTAAGAAATTTAAGTTCAGTTGCACGATGAGGAGATGCCTTTTTCATAATTATTCCGAAAGGTTATTATCTTTTATTAAAGTTTATCGCAATTTTCTTGAACTAAATTTAAAATATAATACAATATAATGCGGCTTATGATTGTAAAACGGCATTTGAAAATTATCCCGAATGTGTTTCTTTTGAACGAAAAATCGAAATTTATTTTAAGGAGAAATAACGATTATTTCTAACCTTAAGGATGAAGTATGAAAGGATGAATTGTGAAGAGTAATGATAAACGGAAAAATAAAGTGTCGAGGGATGGGAATCGAACCCACAGTATTCCGCTTACCGAGCAGAGTAAATAGTTAAACTTCTTATTAGAGTATTTTCGATGAACGATCATTTTGTAGAATCAAAGATAACTGGAGCTTAAACCTAATCTAACCTACAATGAGAGACCACGTTCAGAAAAAAAAACGATTTTTGCTTGTCATAGAATATTCCATTTTATTAGATAAAGGCTTTTTAATTAAACTAGAAGGAATGCAAAATGTTTTTCTTTGAAGAGATATCTTAGAAAAGTTCTGTATTGTTTGTACTGGCTTCATGATAGTCAGACACCTTACTAAATTCAATAAATGACGAACTTATGATGATAGTTAATCATTATTATGAATTGGATAATCATCTGGAGCGGTAAATTATCAAAAGTACGAAATCGTATGAGTAGAAGAGTTTCTTTTTTTTTTTTTCATTTTAATTTAGACACTTTCAATTTTAATTTAGACAATTTTCTTTTCAATTTATACATTTTTCTTTTCAATTTATACATTTTTCTTTTCAATTTATACATTTTTCATTTTAATTTAGAAATATTTATTTATTTCAACACACAAAACGTGATATCCCGGCTAGGGATAATACAAGAAGAGTTTCTTGTAAAGTTTCTTTTTTTATATATTTAGCCGAGCTATTGAGCATTTCTGCTTTTCTACAAAAGTATATAAAAAAGAGGGAATTCGAAGTTTGGATTCATATCATAAGTTATATAGTCGTCTGTAGCAGTATATCATAAAAAGTACAAAATCACATGAAGCGAAGTTTCTTGTAAAATTGTTATTTAGCCTAGATATCGAGTATTTCTTTCCATCTACAAAAGTGAAAACGAGGGAATTCAAAGTTTGGATTTATATCATAAGTTGCATAATCGACTGGATCAATTCAATATACAGTTACGAGTGTCATTCATGCGTTCTTCATCTCTTAATCAGTTTTCATCTCTGTCACCGTTTGCTTTTTTTTTTTTTGGAATGGCGCCCTCCTATTGGTTGGCTACGATCACGCCACCTTTGCCCCCCCCCCCCCCTACTCGCTTTTTCGTTTTTGTAACTATTGTGTTGGAGCGGGTCGCTCCTTAAATAAATGCATATATTAGTTAATAACTAAATGGATTCCTCTCTTTCTTTTTCCCTGTAAGAGACGCCTACGGAAGCCAACAGTACATAGACAGATAAAGCACATAGGCTATAGTTATTAACTAATATATGCATTTATTTAAGGCGCCAATTTATAATTGTAACAAATAGTATTTGAATAAAAACATTCAATCGGGTAAAACACGGGCGTTGCCCGGGTCATTCGGCTAGTATATTATAAAAAGAACAAAATCACATGAGGCAAATAATTTCTTATGGGGTCATTTTTACTCCTATAGAAGGACAGAAATGGTCGAAAGCTAAAGGCTGAATGAAAAACCTTAAAGGAAATTCTTCGTCTTACCATTTTGATAATAGTTAATCATTATTTATAACTGAAGTTGATTTCAAATGTTTATGGACGATCTCGTAACATCTTTCACCACCAGAACTAATCGCAAATACACGCACGTACATGGACATTCATCAATAGTTTCTCCAACTTGTTGTAAGAGTTCTTTCCCAAATTCCAGGTAATTCCATTAGCCATGTCGAACTTGTTGTTATTTCTTGTGAATTGTTTATTACTTATTATTTGGATAGGATTTATTGTTAAATATCTAATTTCCATCTATCGATAAAATACGTATTTATTATAAGGTTGTCCCAAAATTTCGTGTTTTTCTTAAATCATTGGCGAATACATTTTTATACAACAATTAAGGCGAATACATAATAATATTTTTCTTTCTTATCTCCACTCAATCATATTAAGGTATCAAGCTTGTAAAGCTTGAGACTTTTGATGGTGTCTGCCGGGGAAGAGTAGAGCTCATCAATAGATGAGTCAATACAGTCAATAATATGCCTTGGGGTTGCAGGCTGAGAATTGCACTTAGTACATAGTTGGAAAACCTTGCAACCATTCTGGAAAGTCATTGTCCGTAGATGACCAGACTTAAGTCTGGAAATCAAAGACTGTTGTTCTCTTGGGAGGACAGAACCGGTGCTTGTCCCTCCTGCTCTGTACTAGTCATGTGCAGCATCAGATTTCCATTCCTGCAGGCATTGGGTTTTGATGGTACGGAGGAGGTCTCTTTCGTCTAGTTGGGATACATAATAAAACAAGTACATACTTATTGCAAATATAAACTATATAATACTTGTGCATATTATAATTACTCGATACATAATACAAAGATATTATACATAACGGCGAATAATTTTGGTATTTCCATTTTTTTCAAGTGTTTGCGAACTTTTGGCAAAACCTTGTATTTAGGCAATATGTTTATCGTATGAGAGAGATCATAGATATACAGGGTGATCCAAAAGTCCCGCACAACTTTAAAAATTAATAACTCCCCGAATATTTGCGCTAGAGCAATGCGGTAAACACCATTGTGTTCAGGATGCAATGGGATTTTTTATGGCAAATAATGAAAAATTCGAAATTGATTTTAGTTACAATTTTATTCGCCAGATGGCGCTCTACAAGAATCAGAGATTCAGCGGCCAAATTATTTGATAAATTGAAAAATATAACTGATCGACACGTATTTTTCCTTTTTGAATACCAGGAAAGAACCCTAATAATATCAAATAACAAATTAATAAAACACCACTTCGCCAAAAGTATGAAGAATTGGTTAACGATTTTCAAATACAATCAGAGATATGTAAAATAGGTAAATGCAAATTAAACATGTAGCAAAAAGAAAATTGATATTTTAGATACGGTTTGTTTCCGAAGATAATAAATTTCTGATATTATCAATTCAACTCTCACTCAGTATCGATTATGTTTATTTTAATTCATTTGAAAAATATGTATCTATCTCTGATAATTTATTTTACTCTGGAATGCCGTTGTTGTTTTTGTCGTGTCCAATAAATAGCCTCAGATGTCTCCATGCATTTCTATCACAGCAGCAGCAGCAATGTCCACTATCTTGGATGTATAAAGCTGCTGCTCTGGGTCTATGTCAATTTTCTGCAAGGCTGCGGGAATGAGAATATGTGGGTAGGTGTTAGTTCCACACCAGGACAGTTGTTGCATGTTCTATAGGTTCTTGTGCCATCTTGATGTATTTTCATTCCTTTATAATGTTTTGTTCTAAGTCTTGTTATAGTTTTTGTCAGTTTCTCTCAGAGTTTATTTCACATATTTGATCTTTTCTTATCTTTTGTTTAATTATCTTGTATTTTGCCAAAGCATCAGCGTCAAATACTGACATTTGTTCTTTATTTTGGCTCAGCTTTCTGGCTTCCTTTGCCAATTCAACTGCCATTTCATTACCCCGATCTCAACACGGGCAGGAATCCATTGTAGAATGCAGTTATTCTCCAATGATTCCAGTTGGGTAAGTAACGAGTGTATTTTCTGTGTGATTCTAGTATTGCCCTTCTGAATTGCTTCTAGAGCGGATATGGAGTCGCTGTATATTAAAATTCCTTCTGCTTGATGCAGGGATGGTTGGTTAAGGCATAAATCAAGAGCTTTCCAGATAGCTGTCAGTTCACAAGTGAAGTTTGACGAAATCTGTCCTGCTCCTTCTTTGATTTTGATGCTTGTTCCATCTTGCAGTATTATGTTAATTCCGGCCCCTCCATTACTCAGGGTAAGGTCTGAAGATCCATCTGTATATGCTGTTAAAGGGCGTGGCCATTTTTAATCAAGAATTTGTACTATGAGGACATAGCCGTTAATATTACAAACACATTAGACCTCGAAGCCCAAGGTATCAAAGTCTACCTCAATCAAAACAAAGCCATCAACATATACAATATGTATCACCCTCCAAACAATACATTTATTGACGATGGAAGATGGCTCAATTTCTTACAGACAACACTATTATTGTAGGTGACCTTAATGCCAAACATCAACTATGGGGATGTCCTACGCCAAACCCAAGAGGCAAAATACTATCAAACATATTTGACGACAATGCCTTATATGTGCTTAAATGATGGGAATCCTACCCATCATTCATACAAGCTATAATACTGCACAAGCCCTTGATATAAGCCCTTACTATCCTGACATTTTCCACAAATGCAAATAGCAAATATTAAAAAGTTTGGGAAGTGATCATTTGCCTAATTTGATAGAAATTAGCACCAAGACCAAAACTAGCTCAATTAAGAAAAATTCTGGAACTTCAAAAGGCTAATATGATATCTTTCGAAAACACCATTATTGAAGCAGCCAAAGTTTCAATACCAAGAGATAATATTAAGAAATGAATTTCAAATTATACACACCAGGGAAAAATATTCAAACACTTATAACTAAAAGAAATGAACTACAAAAAAAAGTGCACCCAAACCAAACAAATTGTATAATTGAACTGAACATTGTGATTGCAAAAATAAAAAGATTATACGTAAATGTGAAAAGGAAAAAATGGAAACAAACTTGTGAAAACCTCAACCCAAGAAACCCAAATACAAAACTTTAGAATTTGGCAAAAAAAATTGACAGAGCCCAGCCAAAAACTGAAAACACAAATATGATTAAGAATACAGATAGTACACCAGCAACTAATGACAAAATTGCTGCCAATCTTTTAGGTAATTCATATCAAATAAGTAGTAAAATCAAGGTTGAAAAAAGGCCCGAAAGATTATTCATAACTGTAAAATGTCACCAGCACTCATAATATTTTCTATGAAAAAAATCAATATGAAAAAGCTAGCTTATGCATTAGAAAACACTGACCTAAACAAGACTCCTGGGCCAGATGGAATCCATGGCCGAATGATATCAAACTTGGGTAAAATTGGCAAAGAAAGACTTCTTAATATTCTCAATAACTCCTGGAAAACTGGCAAATTGCCTCAAGACTGTAAAAATGCAACAATAATTCCCATTAAAAAACTTGACAAATCTGCTGATGACCCAAAAAACTACCGACCTATCTCCCTAACAAATATTTGCTGCAAATTAATGGAAAAAATTATACTCAGACGACTCACCTACCACCCCGACACAAGAAATCTCTTACCAGAAGAACAATATGGATTTAGGAAAGGACATGGGACAATAGACCAACTCTTATTTTCACACAAAAAATAAAAGATGCACAAAACAAAAAAACCAACTAACCACACCATAGCTGCTTTTTAGATCTTACACAAGCTTTTGATAAGGGGTATGGAAAACAAGTTAATTACAAAATTATACAAACATTTCAAAATTGATGGAAAAGCTATCACTTGGATAAATAATTCCCTTAAAAATATATAAATCAGGGTCAAATATAATGGCAATCTATCTAAAACCTTCAAATTGTACCAAGGATTACCACAAGGATCAATCCTTAGCCCAACTCTCTTCACCCTATTTATTGCAGGCATAGAAGAAAAATTTTCAAATAAAACCAATATTGGACTTTTCGCTGATGACATTATTCTATGGAGCAGTAACACTAACTGGAAAAAAGCTGAAAGAGATTTCAACAAGACTCTTCTCCACCTAGAAAAATTTGCTAATAAACATAAATTAGAATTTAACCCCCAAAAATTTGAAACCTGTCTTTTTACTTCCGATAAGAAACTATACAAAATAAGACCAAATATTATTCTGAAAGAACAACAATTACAATATAATAAACATCCTAAATATCTCGGCTACACCCTGGATCCAGAAATTAAAACCAGTAAGCATATTGAAGGAGTTGTTAGAAAATGAAGAGACCGACTAAAAATCTAGAAATATATTTCAGGAAGAGTGGGGAGCTGAAGCAACAACACTAAAATTAACTTACACATCTCTAATGAGACCTATCTTGGAATATGGATATCAAATCTATGGTACAGCATCTGAAACAAATCTAAAATCACTGGAAAGGATACAACTAAGTGCAGCCAGAAATATTACAGGTCTTCGAAAAACCTGCCCTAATAATATTGTACTTTACGAGGCAGACATTATGCCCTTGAAGGATAGAATAAATAAGCTACAATCTGCCAAAATATATAAACAAAATCAAGATTTATGAAAACAAACACAGAACTTTCAATTACATACTTAATTGGGAACCCAATATAAGATTCAAAAAAGAAGGCCCTCTCCACCTGGCCAAAAGAAATGGATTTTTAAAATATAAAGTGGAAAAATAAATTAGCTGAAAAAATATCTCCATGCGAACCATTAACAAAATGTTATTTTTAATGCCACTTTAAATGAACCCACCAACAGACAATACCAAAATCCAGAATACTTAAAACAATTATCATTAGAAATAATTAATATAAAATTCCTAAAAATGCAATAACTATCTATACCGATGGTAGCAGAGACGAGTTGGGACACACTGGCAGTGGCTGTCTCATCAAAACCACAAATGGCATTGAGAAAATAAACAGAAGAAACCCAGAATTTTGCTCAGTCTTCAGATCAGAACTTATAGCCATCTATGAAGTCTTAAAATCCATCAGAAACATTAAACATCACGATATATGGATTCTTACTGAGAGTAGAAGTGCCATACAGCACTTGCGTCACACAGGGGATCTTTGAGGCAAAGTAAGCAGGAGCATAATTGGTTATCTCCAAAAACTCTCAATACCTCAAAAATTCACCTTCAATGGATGCCCTTACATGTTAGCATTGAAGGCAATGAAGTTGCTGATGCGCTAGCGAAAAAAAGGCACAAAAGAACCCTTGCAGCAGAAAAATAAACTTACTTTTAAAGAAATAGAATCAATAGCCAAAATAAACAAGAACTGGAGGATCCCACCTAAGCATAGTTGGTATACCCTAGAAGCAGATGGCCACCCAGACCTTTAGGTCCACAATCTGGCATGCGAAGCATGCCCTTCGCTGCTATTCTGTTCAACTCATAAGCCAAGTAACAGTATCCAAGCTAGTGCTTGGACATTGTACCTGGAAACACCACCTCCCAGACAACGTGTTTGGAAGGATTTCTATACCGGTGGCCTTTAATCATAGCAAAATAGGAAACTATCTACTGTGTCCAGCAGGGACCGCGGGGAGGCAGCCCCCGGTCGACTCTGTTCACTCACAGCTGAGGAAAAGCTCAGCTGCCACGTCGTGGGCTTTCTTAAGAAGCTTGCTGTGATTTCTCAGCAGCTTACTCTCGATCGCGCCCCTCGCCCTCCTTCTCTCTTCCTGCACACCCACTACCCATGGACAATCCAAGACGTAGTGGCGTGCATTCATATCCCTTTCTCCATAGACGCAATCAGGGTTTCTCTTAATTTTAAATCTGTGGAGATTTGGGGAAGAGCCCATGTCCCGAACTACCCTAATGAGTTTGTGGGACATTACCTTACAGAGGTACTTGGGTGTTGTTACCCCATTGAATACCTCTCTCCCCTTCACACTGTTCCTCCATCTGTCCAACCATAAGTCCTGGACGTGCCCCCTGATCCTCCTATAAACTTCTTTCTTGGTCACTGGGGTCCTCAGTGATCTACCTCTAAAGCATTCTGCCTTAGCGATCCTGTCTGCGAACTCATTACCTTCGATGAGGCTGTGTCTCCTAAACCAAGGGAGCTCCGGAGCCCGCGTCATCATCTCCAGCTCCTGGATTATTTGATGCGCGAGTTGCCCTTTCTCCAGATTGATGGCGACGAGGGCCGACATACAATCTGAATAGAGGCAGTCCGGGCTGAAGTTCTTCTCGGCACACACTCTGAGGGCTACCCTGATCGCAACCAGCTCGGCTGAAAAGACCAATTCGTCCACTCTGAGTGTTAAACTTTCTTGGAAGATCAGCTCTCCATTAGTGAATATCACTACCCCAGCTCCAGTATTGGTTCCAGACTTACTACAATCAGTGAAAACCTCCGTGCCAATCCCTGTAGGCCCTCCAGGACTCCAATTCCACTTTGGCAACCACTGCGGAGGCTTCCTTGGAATTCTCTTCGATTCCAGGGCCCCCGCTTCAAGTCCCAGGGCATCTTCCCTGTTCTCTGATGTCTGATGGTCTCCTCCTCTAGTTTCAATCCCAGGGGAATGAGCCCAGCGAGGACCAAAAAGGCCTCACTGCTGGTAGTGCGATATCCCCCTGTGATTCTGAGTGCCGCTGTCCTCTGCACTCTCTCTAGAGTTGTTGCCACCTTCTGATCCCTGTTTCGGCGCCACCAAGCCCCGGAAGCATATAGCAAGATTGGCTCGACACAGGAGAGGCAGAGGTTCCTAAAAATAGTACCCTCCTTCTCCCCCCCCCCCCCCCCCCCTGTTGAGAGCCAACCAGGACAGGTCTGCACAACGCCTCCCTGCCTCTCGCCACCATCTCCTCCGCCTGGTATTGCCAACCCATCTTGTCATCAATGACCACCCCCAGAATGGTCATTCTATTGACCAACGCTACCCTCCGTCCTTCCATCCGGATAGCCGGATTGTGTTCCCATTTGATCCCTTTCCTTTTAGTTCTTATGTCCCTAGGCTTAAAGCTGAGGGCTTTAGTTTTGGAGACATTGAACTTAAGGCCAGAGTCATGGGCCCAGATCGAGAGAATTTGGAGAGAAGTTCCAACACACTTCTCAGCCTTGCTCTCGAAGCAGCCTCAATGATGAGGAACTGGTCGTCAGCATAGAGAACCAGCCTGGCTCCCTCAGGGAGCTCCTCCTGGAAAACGGTGTTTACCAGGATATTCCACAGAATAGGTCCGCAGCAAGAGCCCTGGGGGCAACCCCTAGCACAGTTTCTTTCCAACTCCGCCCACCAAAACTGAGGCTAATCCGTCTATCCCTCAGGATGTCACGAACCAAGCTGCACAAATTATCAGGACAACCCATGTCCATCAAATTTCTCATCAACTTGGTCCAGCTCATGGAGTTGAACGCGCCATCACTGTCCAGGGCCACGAAAAGAACCCAAGCACCCTTATTTAAGCCCATCTCAACCCCCTCTAACACCTCGTTCAGAGCTGTGGTTGTGGACTTCCCTTCCCTAAAACCATGTTGGAAAGAGGAAAGGAGTTCATTACTCTCAAGCCAATGCTTCAGTCGCTGAGCTAGTAGGCTATCCAGGACCATACCTAGACACACTAGTAAAGAAAGCGGACGATAATCATTAGGAGAATTACCCTTTCTACCAGACTTTTCGAGAAGCACTACTCGGGCAACCTTCCATGCCTCAGGAAATGCACCAGTGTCCAGGCACCTATTGAGTAACCTGGAAAGAAGCGATGGGTGCATCCTTACCAGGGCTTTCACGACCGTGTTATCGATCCCTTCGGGACCAGGAGATTTCCTTTTCCCGAACTTGAAAGTCGTCAGTTCCACCTCATTCTCAGAAAAGGGCGGATCTACTAAACCACAAGTGGTCAGAGAGATCTCGTCCTCTGGTTCCTCGTTTCCGAAGTGCTGATCCAAGTTGTTTTTATTTTGTCTTTTGCTTTCGAGCGAGTAGGTCTAGAACACATTCTCTCTGAATTTTCTAATTGTTGGTGGATGAAACAGCACCAGTGATTATTTTGGCCGCTTTTGCTTGAACACTGTCTAGTCTTACTTTTAGTGATGAGCTTGAGGGAGCCCAGACCGGTGTTGCATATTCCATTATCGGCCTTATTAAGGTGGTATATCTTGTTCTGAGAATTCTGGGTTTTGCTCCCCAATTTTTTCCACATAGCCTTCTCAGAATGTTTAGTTTTCTGATAGCTCTATTTGAGGTGCTAATTATGTGTTCTGAAAATTCCAATTCCTCATCAATAATAATTAAAATAATTTTGTTGACACATCTTGTCAATACATGCACAGTCTGCACTATTAAAAAAAGATAATATGCATTATATACACTATGTACAATGAATATGGCGCCTCTGCCAGCGCTGCAGAATTTGGTGGAGAATCGCCAGTGGGTCTCCAGCGACATGCGATGAATACGTAGATCGCGTACTTCGCCGCTTAGGAGATGGTGATGGCGTGGTCCTCGAGACCAACTTGAAAGATCCAGGACTGCAGTATCACACCTAGGTATTATGGATTTCTAATTTTATCAAATATTTGTTTGTTTATGCTTATTTTGTGGTTATATTTATGCCTTTTTCCCTGTGAGTGGAGAAGACGCATAGGTTTGGTTTTATTGGGTTTATGGTCATTTGGAGTTCCATTGCCCACTTTTCCAGTCCTCTCATTGATGTGTTCAGTATTTTTTACGATTTTTCTATGCTGCTACTTGTGTGCCATATGGCTATTTCATCTGCATAACAGGCAACCTTTGTGTCTTCAGTGAGGTAAGGATGGATGTCGTTAATATATAGCAGATAGAGTAGAGGACTGAGCACAGATCCCTGAGTTACACCAGCCCATGTTCTTCCTTCCTTGGAAAATTCTCCATTGACCCGAACCTTTAACCTTCTTCCCCTTAAGAAGTCTGCAATCCAGATTAAGGTTTTTCCTCTTACTCCGATGTTGTGCAGCTTTTCACGTAATTTCTCCCTCCACACTCGATCAAAAGCTGAGGTCATATCAAGGAATATAGCCGTGGTCTTCTTTGGCGGTTTTTCCTGGAAAGAATCTATTATTGATTGACAGAAGTAGAACAGTTGATCAGTCGTACAGTGCTGGGATCTATAGGCAGTTTGGTAGAGGTTTATTTTATTATTGTTAGTGAGCCAGACTATGAGCCTAGAGTGGATAATTCGTTCTGGTATTTTACAAAGTATGCTGGGGAGAGCAATTGGCTAATAGTTCTTGTATTCCTTGGCATCTTTGTTTGGCTTCAGTATTGGCACTATAATTGATATCTTCCAATTCTTTGGTAGTTTACCAGTTTGCCATGAAATGTTCAGTATTCGTAGGAGTTGATTATCAGCTTTGTCTTCAAAGTGTTTAATCATTTGACCAAAGATTAGATTATCTCTTGGTGACCTCTTGGATTTTTTTATTGATAAGTTTAGCTCATTCAGTGTGAAGTCTCTCGAGAAAATATCTTGTTGATGGAAGTTTCTTGCTTGTTTAACTAACTGTTTTATATTATTTTTAGAGTCCTTTCTTCATTCGTATAGTTGAGTATAGAAGTGCTTGAAAGATATTCAGCAATTATGTCAGCCATCTGTTTGTTCTCGTTCTCGCTGTTCTATTCATATCGGTTAGAGTATTGGAGGATTGGTGTTGGTTTTGATTGTTCTTTAACACTCTAATCGTATTCCAGTGTTGGCTGTCCTTTCTTGGATCCATTTTTTCGCAGAATTCTGCCATTTTTCTTGTTTGCATATCCAAATTTCTTGTTCTATTTTGTGACTAATTTCAATGAGTTCCTTTCTGTTTTCTTCTGTTTTATTTTTTAAGAAGTTCATTGATATTATCTCTCTCTCTGAAATTACTGCCTCGATGTTGTGGTTCTTCCAGTGAGGTATCCGCAGGTCTTTACGTCTACCTCTAGGTTGTTAAAATTGGTCTGTGGTCACTGATTGCACCTCTCAGGATTTTCCATTGTGTTGTGGGTG
This sequence comes from Cordylochernes scorpioides, assembly GCA_030710605.1. NCBI lineage: Eukaryota > Metazoa > Arthropoda > Arachnida > Pseudoscorpiones > Chernetidae > Cordylochernes > Cordylochernes scorpioides. The sequence goes on along the minus strand of CP092876.1, from coordinate 64,670,864 downwards.
CGATGTTGTAATTTATCGCTGTGATGTCTATTGCGGATTCTGTGCCTGTGGACTTAGATAGGTAGGTGTTCTCTCCGTTATTTAACGGTGTAAGGTCGAGGTCGGTTAGCATGTCCTCAACCTGCTGACTTTTGTTATCCTGGACAGGTGATCCCCAAATTGAACTTTTACGTTAAATTCGTCGAGTATGATTGTGATATCCGAAGACGCTTCACTTAATGTCTCTATTGAGTGTACCCATACAAAATTCAAAGATTTCACGAGCTGAAAGTTGGCGATTTTGAGATGCGTCAAGAATTCGCTGTATGGGTTTTATGGCAAATTGATATTGATGAAAACTGGCTGTCGAATGTTCTGTGGACAGATGATGCTCACTATTCTCTAAACGGAGAATTTAACATTCAAAACAGCCGCATTTGGGCAACAGAAAACCCTAGGATTTTTACAGAAATGTCACTTTACCAGCCTAGAGTTAGTTTTGTGTGGGTTCACTTCTTTTATTATTGGGCCATTTTTCTTTGAAAAATCAATGGAAGAACTTTTAAAACCGTTTTTGTAACTGGTGAACGTTATGTTCAACTTTTGAGAGAAAAGGGTATTCCCATATTGTGCAGGGCAAAAGCACTAAGCGAAATAACATTCATGAAAGATGGAGGACCTCTTCATATCTCCCGAGGTGCCAAACAATAGCTGAAGGATACGTTCGGTGAAAATCGTATGATAAGTCGCCACTCTATATACCAGTGGCCTCCAAGATCACCAGACTTGACGCCTTGCGATTTTTGTCTATGGGGGTACATTAAATCGTGTGTTTATCGATGCTGGCCTACCACATTGGCCATGTTGAAGGCTTCTATCAGATGGCACGTTTTATCAATTTTAACAGATATATATATGTTATTTAATGCTGTCCATTCTGTCATTTATCGTCTCCAGGTGGTGATTGAGAATAAAGGGTGCCACATTGAGCAAGGATTGTGACCTAATACAAGAGAAAAAGCAGTTACCTCATGTGTTAGATAAGCCGCCATGTATTATATTATCTACCAATATTTTGCAGCTCTTTGTGTTGGGATATGGGGATAATAAATTCTGTCCTCATATCTTGACTCTATTTTTTGTGAACAGTAATATTTTGTTTGTCATTTGCTCACATATTATGTCGTGCAAACCAGAGTGTTATAACTTCTCGAATAACACTGGTACACACAATTTTCCCCCTTATGTTTAGTTTTTGCTTTTCGCTCATTAAAAGAAATAGCATAAGGAATATTTTTTGTACACCAATAACTATAGAAATTTTTTGAAAAAAAAAATAATAATACAAAATGATTTTACTACCACGTTTTTCAACGCAAAAGGTCGATTTAAAAATTATTTTTATTTGAGGGGACACATTTTTTAAAATTGTGTACAGTATAATAAACAATGATAACATTTGACAAGCCCATAGGATATTTGGAATAAAGTACGACAAATATATTTTGTCACTCCCCTCTATATTTCATTTGTTGGATCATGACAAATATCCAGTTAAATAGTCAAGGGTCGCCAATCAGTCAAGAAACTACACATTTCTTATAGCAATAAATACTATTAATAGTGCCATCATAATTTTTGATACTATATTAACATTTCAAAAATTCGTGTATTGCTATCAGCAGTGTTTTTCAAACATTCAATCTATTTCACAAAACCCCATATAAAATATACATATTTTTGCTACATGTTTTAATTTGCATTTACCTATTTTACATATCTCTGATTGTATTTGAAAATCGTTAACCAATTCTTCATACTTTTGGCGAAGTGGTGTTTTATTAATTTGTTATTTGATATTATTAGGGTTCTTTCCTGGTATTCAAAAAGGGAAAATACGTGTCGATCAGTTATATTTTTCAATTTATCAAACAATCTGGCCGCTGAATCTCTGTTTCTGGTAGAGCGCCATCTGGCGAATAAAATTGTAACTAAAATCAATTTCGAATTTTTCATTATTTGCCATAAAAAATCCCATTGCATCCTGAATACAATGGTGTTTACCGCATTGCTCTAGCGCAAATATTCGCGGAGTTATTAATTTTTAAAATAGTGCGGGACTTTTGGATCACCCTGTATTTAAAACTATTAACTACTCTACCCACATAGACATTACTGGAATGATAATAATTGTTAGATAAGAAGGCTTGGCTCGTCAGTAGTGAATCCTCTCAGCGGTTTTACCAAATTGATCTCAAGACTGCTCTAATACTGTATTGGATTGTTTTTCTTTTATTTACTGTATTTACTAAAGAATGCAGCTTAGGGACATGAGATCAGAAGTCTATAGAGGTGAATACATATAATTTCAAGAAAATGCATCGAGCCATGCTCTTCCGCAAGTATTATTTCATACTAAAGTTATTAAAAACAAATTACAATTCTAAATTCGATTGCTATCTATTAATGATTTTTTTAATTATTGTATTATATCAAATAATGTCTCTACAGACCTTTCTAAAATGATCAAATTTATAAATTAGAGGATTGAATTTGTTTAAAAATGGAATAAGAATAATATTTTGGGGGAAAGTTTAGTGTTTTTGGTGTTGTTATATACGTAGAAAATGACTTGAACAACTTACAAATATTATACACATTGTAATATAATTCTGAATTACAATTGCAGCAAACAATCATGTATTCTAACTCTATGTCGACAATTTTTCTTTTGAATCTTTTTTTACAAGATTGCCACAGTTATTCCAAAGTCACACTTTTACTATCTATTCGTTCTAAAATTTATAAACGACATTCATGGAAGCCTATCGAAGGAATTCACTAAATAATATTTTTACTGCGCATTTTTATAAATGAAACAACTTCTTACTGTACTTACTGCGATGTACAAATATTGGGAAGTTTGACTCATCAATGGTGAAATCTCCCAGGAATTGAGTCAGTTTGTTATCCGCAGATCGTTCTGATATTGTACTGTAAATTTTTTAACAAATAAATTTACTGGCAATGGGTTTCTTTTCAATAATATTGCCACGTGGAAAATTAGGAAAGACAGACTTCAGGAGTACCCAGCATCTCCACCAAAATGTCACTTGGAAAATTAGGAAAGACAAACTTCAGGATGACAGCAATTTATTCTAGGCAAGAACATCTATGAAGGATAAACAAAAGAAAGCAATGAGGGAAGTTTACAGAGTAGCAAAATATACCCATAAAAATGATACTATGTTAATAAAATAATAAATTCTCTGCTACAATATCGTCAAATATTTTCTCTACTAAAGATAATTAGCAATGTTCCTCCCAGACTCAACCTCAGCATGGAAATTTCTGGTCAACTGGTTCAACTCAGCAATCAAAACAGGACGCGATTAAAAGCGCTCAACACTAGTCCATACTAGTGAGCTGAACTCCCCGGGTAGTTGGAGCTCTGCGCTCCAGGAACCTGGGTTGTAAATACGGAGGGTGTTTCCTTTCAAATGAAACGATTTCAAACGTCCGTTAGAACTTTATTTTTCTAACGTGAATTTTTTTCATGTGTTCTGTGCTTCCCCTTCTTCTTGGCTATCTCCCTGCATCGGACTTTCCAAGCTGCGAACACTTCCTTGACTTTGGAGAGCGAAACATTCGACCACTCCTCTTGTGCGGCTTTCCAAAGAAGGAAACAGTTATAGCGTCATAGTGAAAAAGCTAAAAGCAGAAGGACTAGATGTTGGCAAAGCTACAATATGTAGGGTAGTAAATGGCATCGGAAAGAAAAGGGAAGCTGAATCCAATGGGCAAAAATTTCAAGTCGATCGACCACGTCCGGTGCGGACCCCCGCCACGGTTTCCAAGGTAAAGCGGCTAGCAACTACTGAAAATCCACCATCTCAGCGCCAACTTTCCAGAATGTGTGGAACATCGCTAAAAACGATAAATAACATCATTCACAAAGATTTGGAACTGGATACCCGACGAAAAGGCAAGGTTCACAAGCTCACCCCTTTCCACATGAAAAACCGTGCAACGAATGCCCGGAGGCTCTACGAGGAACACCTGGCCGGTTCCAGATCGGAATATACTGCAACATTGGACGAAGCATGGATGTATGTGACGTATTGCAATGGAATCCGGAAGATCTGTTACATCAAAAGAGGCAATCAGGTCCCGGATAATTGGGTTCACCAATGCTCCGAAACTTTCCTTAAAGGTTTCATGGTTGTCGGGGTAATGACTGGCCGTGGAGTCCTTCCGCTCATAAAGGTTCCATCGAAGGTGAAGGTGAACTCAGAATTCTATATAGAATGCGTTCTGAAACCTGTCATCGAACAACTGAAGGACCTTTACCCAGGGGAAATGGACAAAGTGTTCCTTCATCACGACAAAGCCTCTTCCCATACCTCCAACAAAACCCAACAGTTCCTACAAGAAATGAAGGACACCCTAGGCCTAAATTTTATCAGGAACTCGGACATTCCAGTGAAGTCTCCCGACGCCAGCCCACTGGATTTTTACGGGTTCGGTATGTTGAAACAACGGCTCTTCAACCGACGTCCCAAAACTGAGGCCGGACTTTGGAAAGCCGCACAAGAGGAGTGGTCGAATGTTTCGCTCTCCAAAGTCAAGGAAGTGTTCGCAGCTTGGAAAGTCCGATGCAGGGAGATAGCCAAGAAGAAGGGGAAGCACATAGAACACATGAAAAAAATTCACGTTCGAAAAATAAAGTTCTAACGGACGTTTGAAATCGTTTCATTTGAAAGGAAACACCCTCTGTATCTCTCTCTAGCAATGTTATTTACAATGTATCAAATAAGATAATGACAAAATATTTCATTAAAATTTAGTGAATGGTAATTATCTTATTATTACTGAAGAGATAATATTTGATGATATTAATGAAAAGAAACATATTTCCAGTAAATATAGTTGTTACACATTTTATCGATAGATGGAAATTGAATTTATAAATATTGTACTGTGCTGTTCTCAGCTTGGAGATATTATGAGTCAGGCTCTCCCAATACTTTGTCATTGTACTAATTACGGTAGAATATTATGATAAGGAACAATTTTGATTATAGATTATAAACACAAGGTAATAAGGCCAAATCCAAATTAATAAATTGTGTGCGACCTTTCGGTAACAGCGTTGTTACCATCTTCAGACAAAAGTGCTGAATGATAAAAAAATATCACAGTATGTTTTATATTTTATTCTTATCTACTATCTTGTTAAAAACTTGATAACAGTAACTATTTAAAACATGCTGTGATATTTTTCTCATTCAGCACTTTTGTCTGAAGATAGTAACAACCCTATATATTACCGAAAGGTCACACACTATTTATTTATTTGGACTTGTTCTTATTACCTTGTGTTCAGAAGATTATCTTATTTTAGGGGGGATAGCGCTAAATAGGTTCTTATCCTTTAACAAATTAACCCTTTTAAATATTCTTGAAATGAGAACGGCAATCCAGTGTGAAGGAATATTTTCAATTTAAAGAGAGCCAGCGATTACGTCGTCGTAAAAAATAAATATGCAAAAATACCTTCGTGGATTTCTAGTGTAATAAGGTTATTCAAGAAACATAACTAATCCAAATGAGGAATAATTGCTAATATTTGACCATAATTACCAGAGTTTTTAGTTTCATTTTGATGATGAGAAAAATGATGATTTAAAAAATGCATTTAAACCAACACGATTTCTCAATATATATTTTTTTTTTGATAATTTTCTAGAGAATAGTCATTAATTGCTTCAACAAGTATATCTTTGATGGGTCCATTGAATAACAAAGAGGAAGATTTTTGAAGATTTGAATGATTCATAACAATTTCAATTGATTTAAAATTATGTTAATTGCATCATATTCAATAATAAATTTGAAGAATGACCATAAAGTCATTGGCCAACAAGATCAATCTTGGCTACTTCCGATCTTATGACGCTGAGCAAGTTGAAAGAAAACAGTTTGGTATCTCGTAAATTATCGAATGGGAAACTTTCTAATGAACTCCATTGTTGTGAAGCTGAGAGACAAGCCTATTTCAAAATTATAAATATATATTAGATTGAAAATAGGAACTCTAAAAGTGCGAGAGGGTGGTTTTCAAATGTACAATAAGTATATCGTTATCGGGAGGTCTCGGGAATAACTCTCTTGTTTACTTACTCTAACACGAACCAAACCTAAAATTAACCTAACCTGAACTTAAACTAACCTTATCTGGCAATGTGTTTCTTTTCAATAATATCATCAAATATTATCGTACAGACCTTACTGTAATAAGTTAATGAGAGGGCTTGGCTCATCAGTAGTTAACCCTCTCATTCAATAACTTATATCATTGCAGTAAGGTCTGTAGAGATAATATTTGATGGTATTATTGAAAAGAAACACATTGCCTGTAAATTTATTGATTACAAATTTTATCGATAGATTTTATTTTGTTTATTATCAAATCAGGCGCGATATCCCCACAAAGGATGCTTGCGTAAAGCAACAACACTAAAATCAGAGAACTATTTCACAGAAACAATTAAAACCAAAAAAGGTGTTTTTAACCAAAATAGAAAATCATAGATAAATATTTACAAGATTTTAGATAGATGGGAATTGAATTTATAAATGTAACTAACCTTATTTAGAAGGTCAATAGAGATATGTGTTAACCTCACCAAACCTGCAGAGATAACACACAATATTCTTAATATAAAGGTACTTGTAAAAATTCGTAATCAAAGTAAAAAGACAAATTTCTATGTGGCTCTTGTTCAATATTTAGCAAGCCTTCGATATATTAGAGAATAGCGATGCTCCAAAAGTTATAAATATTAATTTACCTATTTACTATTTTTGATATTGCCAACCGTCGGTAGACGAGTGGGTAACACCCTCGATTCCCGACAGCCATGAACCGGGATCGAATCCCGCGTTAAAATTTTGTTTATTATGTGAATAACCTTTACATATTAGTCATTGTTGCAATTATCATAAACTAGGTTGCTCTTGTTGAGCAGTACCTAATAAAGGGATTTTGGAACAACGAACAATTGTTATTGCCGAAATTGTTAATTAGTATTAATATCCTCTAGAGCATCGTCATTTGTTCATTAATTCATTAGGCCTGAGGAAGAAATACTCTCGAAATCTTGATAAATATTTAATAAGAGCCATATGGCAATTGGTATTTTCACTTGTATTGTATATCAGACTAAAGATGTGATGTCCAGACGTCGCCGATCCCAACACTACCACTGAGCTCCACGACGAGGCTTCCTAACTTGATGTGTCTTTTCAATAAATTGGATTTTCTATTTCATCTGTGAAAAACCTTTTGTCATTTGTAAGTAGTTTACAACATCTTAAATACTTCAGTGTGTATAATAAATGAAATCATTAAAGCACACACACATAGTTTTATTAAGACCGCCAGTCTTATACAGATTCACCACAGGAAGGAAGCATAGATAGAGCTCCTATACTTCAGGCAGCGCAAAACCCAACAGCCTCGAGGTCTGATGCATGTCCAGTGGTCACAGAATCCACCGTGCATTAAAGAACGAATGTTTCTTTTACACTTGAAACAAACTTCTACTGTACTTACTGCGAAGAAAAAAAAATGGGAAGGTTTGGATTATCATTGGTGAACCCTCCCAGCGGTTTTACCAATTTAATCTACCAAGCTGTTTCTTAGAGCTCTAATACTGTATTGGAAGATTCTGCTTATATATTCTACACTGAAGGGTGGAATCTTAGGAATGGTATTCAAGTAAACTATGGACACTATCGGAATAAAAATAAACTAACCGTTGATTTTTAATTATTCCAAAGTAGGCCAAATATTCATTCTTAATTATTGGTAACTTTTATTGATTAATCAAGAATGGTAATTTAGTCAATTCTGGAATAATTAAAAAATCAACGATTTGTTGATTTTTTTCCGACAGATGGTGCAAGCCCTCAGCAACTTTTATTTGTACGATAAGGAGTTGCCTTTTTTCTTAATTATTATGCTTTGAATGAAAATTTAATAGAATGTGTCGTATATTTATATTTTAATTATATTTTACACAAATTAAATTTCTGGCAATGCGTTTCTTTTAAATATCATCAAATATTTTGGCGAAACCGCTGAGAGGGTTCACTACTGATGAGCCAAGCCCTCTCATTCAATAACTCATATCATTGCAGTAAGGTCTGTAGAGATAATATTTGATGATATTTAAAAGAAACGCATTGCCAGAAATTCAATTTGTGTAAAATTTTAACGATAGATGGCAATAAAATTTAATTTTAATTATATAATATAATATTGTATATAATACTAGCCGAATGACCCGGGCAACGCCCGGGTTTTACCCGATTAAATGTTTTTATTCAAATACTATTCGTTACAATTATAAATTGGCACCGTGGATGTCACTTTTGTGAAACGTCCCGCTCCAAACTTTGTGTGTTTATAAAATATAAAAATACATATGTAAATTTTCACAACGATATTTGAAAATTATATTATTTTGATTTTTAAATACTATTCGTTACAATTATAAATTGGCGCCGTGGATCTCACTCTTGTGAAACGTCCCGCTCCAAACTTTGTGTCTGAGAAAGGATATTTTTATAGAAAGATGATCTGGCTTTTGTTTTCTGCTCGAATGAATGTTTTTCTGTTAGAATTTTGTTCCTGCGTACAAAATAATGAACTGGTTTCACCCGTGGTCTCTGCTTTTTGGAATTTTTCCCGATATAATTTTGTATCTGATAATCAAACATGATACAGCAATATCGTCATCATCATTTTCTGACTAAAAATATATAGTTTTAATAATTGATTTATATATTTTTAAAATAGCCTATCGTCTTCCCCGTATTTTTTTACCTATGTATGGAAATTTTGGTTTGAATTAGTGAACTACTGCGAATTTGTATACCGGACATACAGACAGACATACAAACATTCATTTTTATATATATAGAGATATTAATATAATAATAATATTGAATCCACAGATTATTATTCTGCGATATATTTTATATATCATAACATATAATTTATCATCAAATAATTCGATTGTTAACTTGTAATTCTTAAGCTTGCATCTAATACGGTGTAATATAATAAAAGCCATTTAAATAAATAATGCCTAAAATATATTTCTACTTTTATATCACCTAAATACACCACAGATGGCGACAAGGATATAAAAAAACTTTAAATTAAGTATAATTAAATTTTAAAAAGGCCATCTAATTTTATTCAAAATAGCGAACGCAAATTTAGTTCCATTTCCAAAATTTTCAGAAGATAGTTTCGATATTTTCATAAAATGTCTTAAATCTGCATTCATAGTGCATGAAACGCCTGAAAATAAATAAGTCCCAATACTTCTTACGTTATCAGGTGCATAAATGTATACATTAACTGAAGATTTATTTGCGCCAGAAGATCTATCTTCGAAATGTTTTGATGAAATTATCGCTAAATTGCAGCAATATCTTGCACCTACACCAAAAATAACTCCTGCTAGATATAAAATTTTTAAGAGAATGCAAGAAAATGAATCTATTGACGAATATATGGCAGAATTGAGAAATTTAGCAGATGCATGTAAATTTGGAAATAAACTAAACGAAATGCTTAGAGATAAAATTGTAATTGGCGTTATTATGCATCTAATTAAAAATATTATGACGCAACGCAAGTTATTTTTGCATACCACTCATTTTAATTAAAAACAAAGTATTTATACAGCAAACGATGATGATAAACAATCTCTATGAAAATATGAATATATAACAACTTCTCCCCACAACAAAAATTTACATTTCTAAAAACTTCGAAGGCCTTCTTAATCTTGAGGACCTTCTCAAAATAGGACCCGATGCTTCACCAGTAGGATCTATTTCCTGACCAGCTTGAGGGTCTTCAATTTTAGTTGACTCTTGTGGAGTTGACGATGTAGACGGAGTTGCTTCACTTTCCACACAACTTCTGACTTGATCTAAATGCCGGTTTAAAATTTATCCGTCATCTGTCTCTACCTTGATAGAAACAGGACCAGTTTTTTCCTGCACTACACCTGGTAGCCATCTGGGGCCATGGTACCCTCGTGCTATAACTGCCTGTCCTTCATTTACTACTCTATGAGGTTTCCAATTTCTTATGAACTTGTTTTCCTGTCGCATCCTTCCCTCCGACACACTTTCAGGATGAAATTTATTTAAGAGACTCTTCAGGTTTCTGTTCATCAACAACTGAGCTGGGGATTTTTGCGTCGTGCTGTTTATCTCTATTCTCATCGATAACAAAGATCTAGATAACCTAGTCGTCCAATTTCCCGAGCTGTTCTTTCTTAGCAGATTTTAAGCGTTTGAATAGCTCTCTCCACCTGCCCATTTGACGCTGCATGATAAGGCGCACACAAGATGTGCCTTACGCCATTTATTTTAAAGAAAGTCTTGAAAAGTTCCGATGTGAAGGACGTACCATTATCTGAAACTATCACATCCGGCAACCCGTGAGTCGCGAATATTTCCTTTAGACTATTGATGGTAGTTTCAGTAGATGTTGTAGATACGATTTTAGCCTCAATCCACTTAGAATAGGCATCTACTACAACCAGAAAAAGTTTTCCTTGAAAAGGACCCGCATGATCAATATGTAGTCTCGACCAAGGTCTTGATGGCCAAATCCAAGGATATACGTCAGTTTTTGGCGGATCGTGACTACACGACAAACAAACTGCACAACTGGATATCATCCGTTCAATATCTCCATCCATCCCGGGCCACCAGCATAATCCTCGAGCTAGCACTTTTGTCCCCACTATGCCAATATGAGTATCATGCAACAGATTTAAAATATCTTTTTTAATCTTTCAGGTATAATCACTTTGCTCCCCCACAATAAACAATCTTTATGAACTGATATTTCATTAGATTTGGAGACAAAATTTTTAAATTTATCATCAACTTTCCTTTCAGGCCACCCATTCATTGCCCAGAATTTAATCTTAGAAAGGATTGGATCTTTACTAGTTAGTTTTGCCACTTCCGAAGAATTAATTGCAGCATGTTCTGATTCTATAAGAAACACCTCTGAAGGGTTCGGAACTACACTTGGACATTCATTTAAAAGAAGTCTACTTAATGCATCGGCATTACAATTCACTTTTTCCGGTTTATACTCTATAGTATAAGTATACGCAGCCAGAGTCAAACACCATCTCAACATGCGCGGCGATAGCACTTGAGGTATCGGCTTTTTTGGGTTGATCATTCCAACTAGGGGCTTATGATCAGTTAATATTTTGAATTTTCTCCCTAGAAGATATTGTGAAAATTTTGATACACCAAAAATAACCGCTAATGCCTCTTTATCAATTACTGCATATCTTCTTTCGGCTTTATTTAAAGTCCGGGAGGCGAACATAACTGGTTTTTCCACTCCATGGTGTATTTGAGACAAAATGGCGCCAATGCCATACTCTGATGCGTCACAGTTGATTAAAATAGGTAAATTGTCATCAAAAAGAGCCAACACCGATTCAGAACAAATCAAATCTTTAGCCTTATCAAAAGATCTTTGGTGTTCTCTTCTCCATTTCCAAGGTGAATTACTATTCAACAGTCTATGAAGCGGTTCAACCACTGTGGACTTGTTTTTTAAAAACCTTTCATAGTAATTCAAAAGTCCAAGGAAAGACATTAACTCTTTTTTATTACATGGCGGTCTAGCGTCTTTAATAGCTCTTAGCTTTTCATCAGATGGATGAACTCCTCTATAGTCAATTTTTAGTCCTAAAAAATCGATTTCAGACACGAAGAATTTGCATTTGTCTCTTTTAAGCCGAAGTCCTGCTTCTTTGAAACGCAAAATAAATTTTTCAGTTTTCTTTTTTAAGTCTTCAAAATTACTTCCTGCGTTAAGGACATCATCCAAATATACCGCTACTCCATCAATTCCACTCAAAAGAGTGTCCATAAACCTCTGGAAAGTTCCAACGGCAGAATTCAAACCAAAAGGTAGACGTTTCATCTTATATAAGCCTCTATGTGTATTAATAGCCAGGATTTCTGAAGATTCCTCATCAACTTTCAACTGCTGGTACGCTCGAGCCATATCTACTTTAGTAAACAATTTGCCTCCTCTCAACTTATCCAATAGTTGCGGAATTGTAGGCAACGGATATTTATCAGGATTAGAGTATAAATTAACTGTTGATTTATAATCGTGGCAAATTCTTATGGAGCCATCATTCTTCAGAACTGTAACAATTGGAGAAGCCCATTTAGTAAATTTTACCGGTTCGATAACACCTTGTTCCTCTAGTTCTTTCAATTTTTCATCCACTAAATTTCGTAGAACAAACGGCACGGTTCTGGCCTTCACAAATTTGGGCTCAGCATTATCAGGAATATCAATGTGAATCAATGGCCCATTATAGACATCAATTTCCTTCTTATACAATTCCTCGAAATCAGGTGAAATAGGATTAGTTTCCAATGAATTTAAAAAGTTTAACTTCAGGCGAAAAGCTGAAAACCATTGCCTTCCCAGAATGTTGGGACCCAATCCATCAGCCACTAAAATTGGTAAACTTCTACTACCATGGGATAGTCTGGCTTTAACATAGAGTTTCCCAAGAATTTTTACTTGACTGGATGACCATGTATTTAGAAGTATCTCAGATCTTTTAAAAGTTGCGTCAATTTCCAATATTCAAGAAAAGTCTCTTTATTTAATAATGAGTATGCACTTCCCGAGTCAATTAACATGTGTACATCGTAGTTATCCAAATTTACTGTTATATAATAAGGATTGCTTATCTCTTCCCTTCTCAGGCAATATAAAGTTGGATTACTATTAGCCCTATATAGGTTTTCAGATTTACTAACATTTGTTAAGCAAGCTTTTTGAACATGACCAATCTTGCCACATTTAAAACATTTAGCATTTCGGAATTTACATACATTTGGCATATGATTTCCTCTTTTTACAACGTATGCAAATACTTATTTTATTATTCATTTTCTTGAATTCCTTAAAATGAACTTTGCCCGATTTAAATTTAGGTGGTTCAGTTTTGCTAGCTTTTTTCATCATATTTACTTCTGTAATTTTTTCTTGCAAAACACTGGCGTCTGCACTGGCCGATTCATCACATATAACAATGTTTAAGGCCTTTTCAAAAGTTAAATTACTTTCAGATAATAATCTTTTCACTATTGATTCTTTTCTCAATCCACACACCAGACTATCTCTCAATCGATCCTCCAAATCCATAAATTCACAATCTTCACTTAACTTTCTTAGCTCTGCGACATAGGCACTAACTGATTCATCACCCTGATTTCTTTTATTGAACAAGAATCTTTGGACTATTATATTTGGCTTAGGACAAAAATGATCCGTCAATAATTTAATTAAGTTATCATATTCTACGAGAGATAATTCTTTTGGCGAGGCCAACGATCTTGCTATAGCATAAGTTTCAGCGCCTATTAGCGTAAGAAATATAGCCTTTCGTCTTTCAAGTTTTACAATATCGTTAGCCAGGAAGAAAAATTCATTCTCTCCAAGTACGTTATCCATTTCTCTGGATTTTTAGGATCAAAAGATTCTATATTTCCAAAATTCGCCATTTTAAAAATAAAATTCAACTTACCTAAGCTTTAACTTAGCAACAATAAAAGATTTACCTTCGTCGCCAATTATTATGTATCTAATTAAAAATATTATGACGCAACGCAAGTTATTTTTGCATACCACTCATTTTAATTAAAAACAAAGTATTTATACAGCAAACGATGATGATAAACAATCTCTATGAAAATATGAATATATAACAGGCGTTAAATCTGATAAATTACAACAAAGATTATTGCAGGAAGGAGATGATGCAATCCTAAATAGATTATATGAAATAGCTCTATCTTATGAAGCCGCAAAAAATGATTTAATGATGATTAGGCAAAATGAGAACGGAATTGTTGATGAAAATAAAAATGAGTATGAATTCAAAATAAAATGTTCTTATTGTGGCAAAAATAATCATTCGTCAGATAAGTGTTATTTTAAAAATCTAAATGTCATAATTGCGGCAAAATTGGGCACATTAAACCTATATGTAGGAAGGAAAATAATTTCAAATTTGAAAATTCTCGTGAATAAAAAAAATCTAATAATATTAACATAATTCAAAATTCTAGCACGAAAGAAGCGCCGGCCGTGTTATTTCTGAAAAGAATGCCAAAAAGTAGATGGAATCTTTTGAGACCAAATTTTGAAAGCAAAGCCAAATTAGGAAAGAAAACATTTCCGGAATTCGAGGTAAATGAAGATGTTTTAGTCAGAGATCATTTTGGTCCAAATAGATGGATCGAGGGAGAAATCACGGAAAAGCTGGGAAAATGCTTTTACAGGATTCTGCTAAGGGATAAGAGAGTATGGAGACGACATGCTGGGCAAATAAGAAAAAAACTGGACATTGCCTTGTCCTGATCCAGAGGTGTTCCTCCCGACGCCCCAAAATGTCCAAAGAAATCATGAAGACATTCCCTTAGACAAGACTGCTACATCCTCCAGTAGAGAAGACGCCCCACTGTGCCAGCCCACTCCGAGGACCTCAGCAGCAGCAGAACAGGGGACTCCGAGACCGAGTCGGCGATATCCTCTAAGGGAGAGGAGGCCGTCTGACAGATTCCATTTCTAAGGAGGGAAGGAACTGTCGTATATTTATATTTTAATTAAATAATATAATATTGTATATAATATATTAATATAATAATAATATTAAATCCACAGATTATTATTCTGCGATATATTGTATATATCAAAACATATAATTTATCATCATATAATTCGATTGCTAACTTGTAATTCTTGAGCTTGCATCTAATACGGTGTAATATAATAAAAGATATTTGAATAAATAAAGCCTTAAATATATTTCTACTTTTAAATCAACCTAAATACACCACAGAATGGATATAAAAATGTCAAATTTTATATATCTCAAGTATGCATCTATGTTATGGTTAAGCTCAAAATTATGAAATAAATTTGTAAATAGCGCTACCCCCTTTTTTTTTCACTTTTTTATTAAGCTTTCTGAATTTTCCTTCATCAAAAACATATCTAATTCTAAAGGTCTAAAACGCTACATACAAACTTTCGAAAAATATCTAACACACCTGCCTCTATCTGTTCCTTAATTCTAAGAAATAGGAATTTGCATGAACAAAATAATTCTCTAAATTATTTTCAAAATATTTATTTTGTATCAACAGTTAAAGTTAGCTGTGTTAAATATATCTCTAAAATTGATTATGTTCTGTGTTAATTTTCAAGAACTTTAAATGCTTTTTTATTCCCGAAATCTCAATAAGAAGTAAAAAAGGTTTTCAGCGATGCTTATAAGATTTTTTCGAGTCATATATTTACTACTAGACGAATGGCCCGGGCAACGCCCGGGTTTTACCCGAGTGCGAATATATTTTAAAAACGTTGTCTTGGGTGGTCGCTATAGACAGGGTGGTCTGTATAGACAGGTGTATGTATCACACAGCTGATAACAGGGTTGTCTAGAGTGGCCGCTATAGACAGGGTGGTCTGTATAGACAGGTGTATGTATCACACTGCTGATAACAGGGTTGCCTAAGGTGACCGCTATAGACAGGGTGGTCTGTATAGACAGGTGAATGTAACACACTGATGATAACAGGGTTGCCTAAAGTGACCGCTATAGACAGGGTGGACTGTATAGACAGGTGGATGTATCACACAGCTGATAACAAGGTTGTCTAGAGTGGCCGCTATAGACAGGTGTATGTATCACACAGCTGATAACAGGGTTATCTAGAATGGCCGCTATATACAGGGTGGTCTGTAAAGACAGGTGGATGTATCACACAGCTGATAACAGGGTTGTCTAGAGTGGTCGCTATAGGCAGGGTGGTCAGTGGTCGCTATAGACAGGGTGGTCTGTATAGACAGGTGGATGTAACACACTGCTGATAACAGGGTTGTCTAGAATGGCCGCTATAGACAGGTGTATGTATCACACAGCTGATAACAGGGTTGTCTAGAGGGGGGCAGGGAGGACACGTGTTCGCCGACAGCCAATGGGCGCGCATTCTATCCGTGAGCTTCAGACAGAATAAGGCAATTATATATATAGATAAAAAAACTATGAAATGTATCAAAATTTCAGGTAATTAAATATATATACATTTTTTTCTTTAATAACATATTTTAATAGAAGAGATACCGAAAATTATATATTCACATAATACAGTAATCCCTCGTTAAGACGAACTCAACGGGAGAACGAAATACCCTTTTCGTCTTAAAAGAATATATACCGAATTCGTATAAACCGAATTCGTATTAGACGAATTGAATTCGTGGTATCCGGGGGTTGTACTTATGTACTACTGATGAGTAAGAAAACTGCATTTCTGAGGAATAACGAATAAATTTATTTGAAAACAATTTTAATGAAAATATTTTATAATTTTAAGGAACAACAATTATGTATATGTATGTACATAAAGTATTTTATTTTAAAAGACAATGTGGATAATATAATCACAATGTAAGGCAATAACATGAGAATATAAGTTTATTTTAAAACACAAATAAAAAAGAACAACAAAAGAAACAACTTACATAATATACTTGGTACATACAATGTTTATGTGTATGCAGCATATGCAGTATGCATAGAGTATCCTATATCTGGGTTTTCTCTGCAGGCTTCAGAAAGTCTGTTATAGTTTTTTTTGGTGGTATTTGATTGGGCACTGTTTCAGACACTCCCTTCTTATTTTATCCAGGTCATCTTCAAAATGAACATCAATATCCGCAGAGGTTTTGGACAGCTTCTGGAGGGTTTCGAGGGCCGCGATTACTTCCCCTCTAGTAGGCATCATTATCTCTTCTTTCACCTCATCGTCTTCTGTTTCTTCTTCTTCTTCTTTTCTTCTAATTCGGGTGAACCGCAAATTTCCAACCCTTCATCCAGGGCAACATACTCCAGGAAAGTCAAAGTCTCAGCTGGGTTTGTAGCTGAAAGGAGTTTGGTCCATTCTTCAGGCTCATCAAGCATTGTTTCTGGAAGTGAAAACGAATCAGCTGTTTTCTCCACACCCAATGAGACACTTATTTCTTCAGCCTTTTCTTTGACAAGTGCGCCGGATACAGGAATATTATTTTGTCTACTTTTTTAAAACCATTTTAAAAGCTCATCTTCCACGTCTTGATGGGATGCTTTTCGAAGTCGTTTTGAAGAGCTCGAAGACCCCGAGGCAACAGCCGCATCTATTTTTTCTTTGTTTTTTAGAATGGTTGATAATGTGGATTTCGCAATTTGAAAATTTTCGGCAATTTGCGACTTAGATAACACTCC
Source organism: Cordylochernes scorpioides (assembly GCA_030710605.1). Taxonomy (NCBI): domain Eukaryota; kingdom Metazoa; phylum Arthropoda; class Arachnida; order Pseudoscorpiones; family Chernetidae; genus Cordylochernes; species Cordylochernes scorpioides. Next base: position 64,653,459 of record CP092876.1, on the reverse strand, counting down.
ACGTGCAACTTCGTCCAAAATTTTCCTTTTTAAGGCAAGATCAATGACGCTTTTTTTTCGCGGTTTAGATGACATGTTTATGTAGGTTTTTTTATGGAAGCTCAAACGATTCACACTTCGAATATTTAGAATTTAATAATTTTTATTTCAAGCGCATTATTTTATAATACAATCAATTAGTCGGTTATAAAAAAGATATAACAAATAGATATAAGTCCTTTTTCTTCTGAGAGCTCGATTTACACAGATTATTATTCACAGAATATATTTTTATTATTTATATTATATTTAATATTTTTAAATATATGTTTTGTATAAAAATAAGAATAATATAATATTCTGTGAAATTCCGTGAAAGCGTGCGCTCCTTGGCTGCTGGCTGGCAGGGGTCACCATGGCCCCTACATTTATCAGTCGAGAAAAACAGCAATACTGGCACAATAGAGTCGAAATTTTCCACTGATTGAGTACATGGAACGACCCCAAGGGGATGGTTTCATAGAAAATGAGTCATCATAACAAACAAAGGACGAATGTTTACACAAAAGACAAAGAGAGCCAATACTTGATATCAACGGCGTTTTTGTTGTTTTAATAGTTTATTGTTTTACTTATAACTCGCCTTTAAAAACATATTAGAATTCGTTTTAACCGATTGATTAGTTCTGCTGGGGGCTAAATTTAATTCGTATTTCGTCATAACCGAATATTTCGTCTTAACCGGCAAAATCTTGGAAATCATTGAAATTTAACGGGGGAAAGAAACGGTTCGCGCAAACCGAGAGTTCGTATAATCCGAGTTCGTGATAACGAGGGATTACTGTAGTATAAAACTTTCCATAAATGAATTTAGCACAAAATTTTTCTACTAATATTCGTCTAAATTGATTTTATTAGATCGCGGGTTCGATTTATAAATTGCTTCATATGTAAATATGAAGTCCATTTTATTTACACCTTGATTGGTTCTCTCCTGCTTTTTATCTCATCTATTTTGATGCTGAAGATGTAACATTTAAAAGCAAGTTTAGTTTGGTTTTCAAAGAAAAATTATTGTTTAATAGTTTTATCTCTTATAAATATGGCGAGTTATTCCTTCTCCTCCTTCAATGCCTTCCTCTACTGAGGGTGGGCCACATGGTCTCTCCATACCTCCCTCCTTCAATGTCTTCCTCTACTGAGGGAGGGCCACATGGTCTCTCCATACCTCCCTCCTTCAATGCCTTCCTCTACTGAGGGTGGGCCACATGGTCTCTCCATATCTCCCTCCGCCATCCTCTTCATCTCCTCGTAGGTGTATCGTCCAGTCCATTGTTTTAGATCGTCTGTGTATCCCTTTCGTCTCCTTTCCCTCGATCTCTTCCCCTGGAGCTTTCTCTCCAACACTGTCAGCAATGTATTACCTAATGTTTATGTTTAGCATTTGGGTTTTAAAAAGACGTTGCATATGCGACTAGGTACCAATCCACTACAAGGCGTATACATTTAATTTTTTCCTTTTAAAAATGTTTTCAAACTTCTTTTTTTTTTTTTTAATCTTACCATAAAATTGTAGCTCGATAGCATTCTATATTAAAAGCACACATATTTGTCTATCTGAATCTAACACTAAATATAGAAATAAGAAGCTTATTTTACATATGTGTAAAGAAGAAACACAAGTCAGGGAGAAGAGCTTCTTTATTTGAGAGGACGATCGTAAAAGCTTTCGGGCAAGACGTCCTAGGTACCCGTAGAAGGGTACGATATAAAAAATCTCTTCTCCTTGACTCGTGTTTCTTCTTCTATAGCGAATATGGAGATTACCGTTGTCTTAACATATATGTAAAGTTAATGAATATGCAATATGCTTGCGATCTGTGTAAAAACAGAATCCAAGACGAAATTATGCATATAATATTTGGATGCTCTTGCTTAGAGAAACAAAGGAAAGTAATTTTGGGTGACTTACCCTGGTCTCAACCTGACTGCCAACAAATTTGTAGCTGGGTGAACACACTGATGGTTGATCAGGGTCTCTCCCTCGGTTTATATAGATTCTACAAGTCCGCAGTCAATGTCCATTGGAGAATGATGGATTCGCCGAATGTCGTGGTTTGCTCGGAGGAGGAAAGCGAAGATTGAATGCGGCTGATTCCACACTAGCCCTCTCAATGATATCTTAACCTTGACATATTCTAAACATTGGTACTTTAATTTAAATATTTAATCATGTACGGTTCCTTTTGCTCTGTTTGTTTATTTTTTGTATATATGGTTATATTTATTTTTGTTTGGTTTTTCTTTCTTCTCTCTTTCCTTATTACTTCTTGTATTCTAGTTTTTACTTTTGAAATATCTTCCTTTCCTAAATCCCGTAGAGGGGAATCATGTATAGGGCTGGATGCCCCAATAAAAAGGCTTATGTGTGTGTGTGTGTGTGTGAATATGCAATATGCAAATAAACGACAAAATAAAATGATGACACACACATTTATTTAAACAAAAATATTCGTTGAGACCAGCAGGATGACCGATAACTTAGTGATCTGTAAACAAACACAAATTGTTGTGATTGTTGGAGTTTGTAACTAAGGTGAGATGATTGAAGGCATTGTGGATCTAAAGGCGAATGGAAAGAATATTATGGGTTTATAGGAAGAAGAAATTATTGGAATTGGAACGCAGACACTTGAAGATCCATAGTAAAAAAATAAACTCTAAAATATTGTGAAAATTTTTAAGCACGAAGGTTTCTTTCACACAAAGGACAAACTTCTAATGTCCTTACTACAATTAAAATATCGGGAGGGTTTGGCTCAGCCAAGTCTCCCAATATTTTTCATTGCTTATGTATAGATGTGGCGCCTTATTAACAGTCACCACAATCAGGTAAAACAGTCATCTTTATATGACATTTTTTGGCACATATAGTATAAGTTCAAATATGTATGTATGTTCAGCATTATTGATCTGTGGAATGATTCAAAAACACTCAAGTGTCATTATTATAACAAGTGTGTGTCAAGTTTTTGCAGAGAGGCTGCTACATTGTGTTGACGTGAATAGATATAAGAAGAGAAAAGGAAAATCGAAAAGTTCATATAAAAAGATAAGTATAAGAAAAGACAGTTCGGAAATATCAACTATTGATAAGCGGATAGAAAATATATTATGGGTAAAAGGCAACTCGAGATGGGTGAGCTAAAAAAGCGAGGCAAGCAAATAGGGTTGTCGAGTATGGTCCAGAGAAAAGAGCAAATAAGATATTATAGAATGGTGAAGCAGGAAAGGTAAATCAGATAGATTGGTGGTCAAGATTGGTCAAGCAAGAAAGGCAAAGTAGATAAAATAATGCGTTCAGGCAAGATCATACAAGGGGCGAATGCGAATAAAAGGTGTTCTGGATTGGTCAAGTAGAAAGGTGAAGCTATTAAACAAGGCAAAAAAGGAAAATCATGAAAGAAGAGCAAAGCAAGGAAACAGGGAGGATCAGGCACGGAAATTTCGACAAAGAAGGATAGGTTTGAAAGACACTCACGGTTGCAGTACTCGTCACAGGCCCTGAAAGAGCTGAAAGAGTTCTTGCCCAGGGCGCACTGGTTCAGGGGCAGGAGGCGGCAGGTGTAAGTGCTGAGGTCGTACCATGTCTGGTTGGTGGGACCCTCTGGGGGGCAGGGACCGGCATTCATGGGGGTCTGGCACTCTTCCTGGTGGTCTGGGGGTGCAAAGGGTGCAGTTTCAGTACGTCGAACGGAGGGGGTCGGGAAGCTCTCACTTATTACACTTGAATAATTAGAGAACAGTCTTAAATATTGACTTATTATCCTTATCACATCTCTGATTGCTGCATTTTTGCAATGACAAAATCACAATAACTTTTCGAATAATAATGTACTCTCTTGTATGAATTTTATAAGTGAAAATAGAGAGAAAGGCAAAAAATGAAATCATCTAATCGTTGCAAAATGGATAATATTAGCTATCAAAAGTTGTCTATTAAATATTGCTTCAAATACACAAATGATGTCTGAAACACTTTAGTAAGGAATCAAGAAAATTCAATATTCTACACATGTTGAGTTGTTTTCCTAATAGACGTGTTGCAGGGTCAGTATAAGATGCTTTACTGTAGCTTATATGAGGATTCTTTGTATATTTTATATTAAAAGAGTATGGAATAGTGAATGATTTATATTATCTTCGCGAAGAGAGAGCAGTTTAAACATAAAACAATAAAAAATAGATTCAAGTTGAATCTCTGTTAGAGTATAAAAAAGTCAATATAAAGAAAAAGATTGATGCTCCATCATTCTATAATATAGCTATTCATTAGGGGAAAAGTCTCCTCTTCTTTTTATAAAAAGTTTCAAAACAACGCATTTTGTTTATATTCTTTACACAGAACACACAAATTCATATTTAAAATCATGCCACATTACCGACTTTGATAAATTTATAAAAATAAGCCAAACAGTATACTATGTGAAAAAATAGTACAAATGTGACCTTGTACTGGGATAAGGTGCATAAATGCCCGAAACGCGTGCGTGGTTAGCTTTTCTTAATTAATCAAGAATGGGTATTTGGACGACACAATTCTGGAATAATAAAAATCAACGAATAGTTGTATATTCCGATGGATGAGGCACGCCATCAGCAACTTTCAGTTGCACGATAAGGAGATGCCTTTTTTTTCTCAGTATACTATGGTTTCGGGCTATGGCCTTATCTGTACAGGGGCGGCTTAAATTTCATAAAGTTTGACGGAAGAATGAGTTATGAAATCGATTAAATTTGCTTGAGCTTGTGAGGTAGTTGGGGCGATCGTAGACCAGAGTGCAATAATGTAGATATGTGAGTCTCACAGAAGAAGTCTTGGGTTCAGTGGATACTCACGGGCCAGGACGGTGGCCAGGGCGCAGAAAGCGAACAGGACAACTGGGCGGATCATGGTGGCTGTGTTAGGTCCCAGAGTCCAGAGTGGGACTTATGTACCATCCCGAGGAACTGATGTCATGCCATTAACCTGGCTGGAACAGATGGTCATCCGGCGTCCTGCTCCACTTCCATTGTCTCAGCATGACTTCACAGCCCTGAGTGGAATATTAAACCTGCAGTCAGTATAGAGACCAATGTCCTCGGAGTTATTTATAACCTTGCTTTCTATCGCCATGAAAATCACAAAAATAAGTACAAATTATTTACAACTGTAGATGGGGTTAGAGTAGAATCTCTATGACATTACCTGCGTTGAATAAACTGGAACTGCTGAAGGAGATCAATTCTTCTGTTTATTCTGTTATTGTCTTTGGATATTAGAGATTCTAGAATGAATCTATTGTATTTGGAGAATATGCTATGGAAATGTGGCATCTTGTAAGTTGAACTGATGACCTGTAAAATTTTCATGCTTCAAAATTAAGCATTTTCTGGAAACTTCGAGAACCAAATATTTGTTCGTTGAGATACAGCTTTACCACGCTGATGATGGCCAACATCCTGAAACGCCCACACGATCAGCTTTTATTGATTTATCAAGAAAGGGTAGTTTTCTAATATACTCGACCAATTTGAATTAACAATTTGTTAATATTCATATCGATAGATAGAGAAAGCCATCAGAAGCTTTCAATTCGCACGATCAGATAATGCCTTTTTATTAATATATCTATCCGATCCCAAATGTAATTTCATTTGTTTAAAGTGTTTTAAAGAATTATTGTTTCTTATTGTTAGAAGGTTTATAACACTCACATTGCAATCATATGTATCTTTCTAATCACACACAAATATAAGTTTAAATTATTAAAAAGGCATATCCTAATCGTGCAACTGAAAGTTGCTGATGGCTTGCGCCATCTATCGGAATAAATAAAAATACCAAATACCCATTCTTAATTAATCTAGAATTGGCCAATTCTGGAATAATTGAAAATCAACGAGAATAGTTGATATTTATTCCGATAGATGGCGCAAGTCATCAGCAACTTTCAGTTGCACGATAAGGAGATGCCTTATTCATAATTTACGCACCTTATCCCAGTACAATATCACATTTGTACTATTTTTTCACATAAGTTTTAATGTTTTTTTTCTTTGCACACTAAATTTCTCTCTCCTTCTACCAACCTCAGTGGAACTAAATAAACCTTTCCTGAACCAGCACAGATAACTGAAATCTGTTGGACACGAATAATAACTTACTTTATTTGCTGTATGTATGTCAAGTAAGAACAACTACAGTTTCCAACTTTGAAAAGAAATATTTGCTTGCCACTAGAGGCCATTTGTTGTTGACAATAGGGACGAGCAGATATACCGGGATAAGTATTCAACTCCGGGCTATTATCAAGAAAGGCCCTCACTTCTCCTTATGTTGGAAACAACTTCTAAAGGGGCGGATGAACCAACAATTAAATCAATGGCACATGGTTGTCAAGTAGAGAAAACTAAAATAATACAACAGGTTCTTTGAGATAATTTCTTGACAATAAAGATATTCGGTCAGTAAATCTTTTTATTACCTCGAAGTAACGACAAAAAGCTTTTGTCCTCTTCAGGACCTCGGGACCAAAATTGGTCTTGATTATCGTAAATATAGAAGCTGCCTGGCCGGCATTTATAGTTCTTGAAAATAACGAGAACAAAAGCTTTTTGTCGAAACGTCGAGGTAGATTTACTGGCCGAAGTATCTTTTTTTTTTTCAATAAATATAAATGCCGGCCAGGCAGCCTCTATCTTCTTTAGATAAGTTTCACATTTACAACATTTACACTTGCACAAGTTGTCAAAGTCCTGTTTAGTTACTCGCACTCACTGGTGAGGTTGGACTTTTGCAAATACCATGTGGCCACGTGTAACCATTTATTAGTTTGATATAACAGTTCAATATGCGGTACTCCAGGCTGGTCGCTGAGAATCAAAACTTTATCCTCCCCACGCCATTTTACAAATTAGTTTTCATGTTATTTATTGTCTCACAAGTTAATCAGCTCTGGCGTATCTTTTTTTATTTATCCCTAGTACATGTGGTACAGCCCATGATAATCATGGTGGGTAGAAGTTGGCGACTGCTCTTTACTGTAAGTGCACCACATGTCTACACATGTGAAAATCAGTTCGACTTTTGCACTTAAAAATGTGTCAGAGCCCCGTTTGGTTACTTGCACTCTCTGGTGGGGTTGGACTTTTGAAAGAATCAGGGGCCATTGGAGCATTTTTTAAATTAGGAAAAAAGTTCTCAATGAGGGATTCTATCCCTGGTCGTAGCGGTCGAAAGCCAAAGGTTTAGAGCACTCGTAACCAACCGCCCTGAAGTACCAACTTACTCAGACTTCTCTATGGTGAGCGATCCATAGGACCATAGTCTGGTGGCGGTGGGATATTGCCTTAGTCCACTTGGCTCATTCATTCAGGATTTTCAGGAGAAAAATAATTCGACGTTTTCTCTACATTCTTGATTCAAATCTTCTGGATTCAAATTAAAACAATAAAACAGGTTTCTGGAGATGAGTTTCTTTCATTTTTCTTAATGTAATCTCAAGATTTATTAATGTAATCTCAAGATTTATTAATGTAATCTCAAGATTTATTAATGTAATCTCAAGATTTATTAACGTAATCTCAAGATTTATTAATGTAATCTCAAGATTTATTAATGTAATCTCAAGATTTATTAATGTAATCTCAAGATTTATTAATGTAATCTCAAGATTTATTAACGTAATCTCAAGATTTATTAATGTAATCTCAAGATTTATTAATGTAATCTCAAGATTTATTAATGTAATCTCAAGATTTATTAATGTAATCTCAAGATTTATTAACGTAATCTCAAGATTTATTAATGTAATCTCAAGATTTATTAATGTAATCTCAAGATTTATTAATGTAATCTCAAGATTTATTAATGTAATCTCAAGATTTATTAATGTAATCTCAAGATTTATTAACGTAATCTCAAGATTTATTAATGTAATCTCAAGATTTATTAATGTAATCTCAAGATTTATTAATGTAATCTCAAGCTTTTAGGAATCTCTGCCCTTCTACAGGAGTACATGAATGAATAATAATAATAAACGCGTTTATTAATTTATTGGCTCATTCATTAAAGACTTTCAGGCTTGAGATTACATTAATAAATCTTGAGATTACATCAATAAAAATGAAAGAAACTCATCTCCAGAAACCTGTTTTATTGTTTTAATTTGAATCCAGAAGATTTGAATCAAGAATGTAGAGAAAACGTCGAATTATTTTTCTCCTCAAAATCCTGAATGAATGAGCCAAGTGGACCAAGTCAACATCCCACCGCCACCAGACTATGGTCCTATGGATCTCTCGCCTTATAGAAGTCTGAGTAAGTTGGTACTTCAGGGCGGTTGGTTACGAGTGTTCTAAACCGTTGGCTTTCGACCGCTACGACCCGGATTCGAATCCCTCATTGAGAACTTTTTTTTTTATTATTAAAAAATGCTCCAATGGCCCCAGATTATTTCAAAAGTCCAACCCCACCAGAGAGTGCAAGTAACCAAACGGCGTTCTGACACATTTTAAAGTGCAAAAGTCGAACTGATTTTCACATGTGTAGACATGTGGTGTACTTACAGTAAAAAGCAGTCGCCAACTTCTATCCACTATGATTATAATGGCCTGTACCACGTGAACTAGGGATAAATAAAAAAAAGATACGCCAGAGCTGATTAACTTGTGGAACAATAAATAACATAAAAACTAATTTGTAAAATGGCGTGGGGAGGATAAAGTTTTGATTCTCAACGACAAGGCTCGAATATCGTATATTGAGCTGTTATATGAAACAAATAAATGGTTACACGTGGACACATGGTACTTGCATAAGTCCAACCTCACCAGTGAGTGCGAGTAACTAAACAGGACTTTGACAACTTGTGCAAGTGTAAATGTTGAACCTGTGTAGACATGTGTAGATATGTGGTGAAATCACAGGATGTAAGCAATTACGAGCCTCTTACCTGTACTATGTTTGATATAAGTACAGTCGAACATTCGAAGCCCAAGGGGAACCAAAACAATTCGAATTAAAAACGGAAATTATATATATAGGAAATTCTAGAGACCAAGATAAATATTCGAATTAAAGCGATCGAATTATCCAAGTTATACTGTACTTCTATTTCAACATTTCTCTTTGCTTTTTCGAAGTAAAATTCTGAATTAGTCTCTGAATTTTATGAATTATTCTCTTTCTCTACCAACTTAATAGGGCGAGGTCTTCGGGCGAGGCCTGGATCATGACGCCCTGGCCATCCTGGTGTCTACCAAGCAGTGTTGGGCATTAAAAAATTATTTTTCAATTAAATTGAAGTGCAATTAACAATTAATTAATTGTTAATTAGAAAAGTTCAATTAACAATTAATTAATTGTTAATTGTATGAATACAATTAACAATTAATTAATTGTTAATTGTAAAAATACAATTAACAATTGATTAATTGTTAATTGTGAAAATTACAATTAACAATTAATCAATTGTTAATCTTTAATAAATAATTTTAATTAATATTTGCCCAACACTGCCTGAGATAAAAAGTGTTTTATTAAATACAACACACCTTTACCATCGTCAGCTGCAGTTGAACGCCTTTTTTCTTTTGCGACAATGACAAATCTGCCAAAGAGTCACAAATTGTCGGACAGCATGTTCGAGAAGAGAGTGGTACTGAAATGCAGTGTTGGGCATTAAAAAATTATTTTTCAATTAAATTGAAGTGCAATTAACAATTAATTAATTGTTAATTAGAAAAGTGCAATTAACAATTAATTAATTGTTAATTGTATGAATACAATTGACAATTAATTAATTGTTAATTGTAAAAATACAATTAACAATTGATTAATTGTTAATTGTGAAAATTACAATTAACAATTAATCAATTGTTAATCTTTAATAAATCATTTTAATTAATATTTGCCCAACACTGCTACCAAGACCCACATCTATAAGTACTTCCTCGGTGTGGAACTGAGGAGTGTTCAGGAAGACCTTGTCTGGAGGAAGTCTCTGTCAAGGTGTGGAAGCCTCCTTTGCTGAAGAAATTTGTACACATATATAACTGTAGAAGCATAGGGCGCCTCTCCCGTCAAAATAAACGTTAAAACCTGACGCCATCTATTGACCGTCGCCGCAAACTAGCGGCTTCGGGTTGGTGACAAAGCCACAACACCAGCTTTGACAAACTGAGAAGTGTCCTCCTAGAGACTAGTTTGCGGCGACGGTCAATAAATGGCGTCAGGTTTTGACATTTATTTTGACAGGAGAGGCGCCCTATGCTTCTATGGATCAATTTCCTCCCAGCAAAATTTCCATCAATATACAACTATATATATTTCCCTACATTTTATATCCCCTTTTTTACTTCTTTATTATATATATTATCCTTTATTTGATCTTAATTTTTTTCTGAAAAAAAAATTGATTAGAAGAATCAATAAAAGTGTGTACATTTTCAATTGTCTAGATATTCAATTGGAAAATGAGGGGATATCGCTCAAATTTAAGTCTTGAACAAAAAATCCACTTTGAAAATATAGATTTATTGCTTTAATTTGAATCATATTATATATTTGAAAATATTATATTTCAATTTATTTAAATCAAGCAAAAAGATTCTGTATTTCGACGTAGCAAGGTGCTCACTGAAAACGTTTCCAAAAGTTCTCAATAGATGGCACTACTGGTACTGTTCATCTATAGTAATGTTTGAAGAAGATCTGGAAGCCTTGTGAGTATATTCTATCCCTATTTTCAAAAGAATTATAATGATATAAGTTCTAAAAACCTCTCTGTAACACAAATAATCACTGAAATAGTTTTCTTTGAGTTATAACTAGTTAGATCGAACAGTGGCAAATTCAGTACGCTCCAGAAGTCCAGTTTACGCGAGTTGACACATAGCCACATACGCAATACAAATACTCGTGGCCGAATGAAAGCCTCAAGGAGAGTTGAAATCTAACCAATATATAAAGTAATTATGAAAAAGGCATCTCCTTATCGTGCAACTGAAAGTTGCTGATGGCTTGCGCCATCTATCGGAATAAATACCAACTATTCTCGTTGATTTTTAATTATTCCAGAATTGGCCAAATACCCATTCTTGATTAATCAGGAAAAGCTAACCTCGGACGCGTTTCGGGCTGTTGGCCCTCATCAGCGTGGTGCAAGCTGTACATCAACGACCAAAAAAACTGGTCATTCAGGCATCCTGAGAAATCATGAAACTGGTAGTTAAGGCCAGAATTACGTGAGAACGCATTTTCATATAAAATAATGTTATTCATATGATGTACTAGCGTTATCTGCTATAATAAATTGAAACTATTTTAGGCGAAACAGCTGGGAGGGTTCACCACTGATGAGCCAGGCCTTTCCATTAATTTTTCCTTGCAATAAGGGCAGTGTAAATATAAAAGTAATATTAAAGTCAATAATAATCATTAGCCAAGTTGGCGCATATAAACAAAAGGAATAACTCCTTCATATACGTTTTAGTTTGTAATACAATAAATACATTAAGTTTTAGTCTGCTTAATGTTGTTGTTAGTTTTTTAATTAACTACGAAGACAAGCTAATGTCACATGGTGGCAGCGGTAATCGCATAAATTAATAATTAAAATAATTTAGTGTTCGTGTCAAAATGGCTGACCAATTCTTAAAGCCGCCTAAGCCTTTGGAGCAATCATCAAAAGAAGCATGGGACGAGTGGATAGAAGCATTTATATGGTACGAAAAAGCTGTACAATTGGAAAAGAAACCACAAGAAGTCCAAGTAGCGATCTTTATGGCTTCGATTGGACAATTGGCCCAGAAAATTTATAAAACGTTCAAGTTTAATGAAGGTGAAGAAAATAAGTTACAAGAACTCAAGGGTAAGTTTAATGAATACTTTACCCCTAAATTAAATTATACTGTAGAAAGGTATCAGTTTAATAATATAAAGCAGTGTAATGAGCCTTTTAAAGAATTCCTAACTAAGGTTAAATTACAAGCAAAAAAATGTAAATTTGATCAAATGGAGGATGAACTAATTAAGGATAGAATAGTTGTTGGTATACAAAATAATGATGTTCGAGAAAAATTACTTTCTGATCCAGATCTGAATATAACTAAAGCAATTCAAATATGTGTAGCTGCTGAAAATGCTAACACACAACTAAGAGAAATTAAAGATAGGAACGAAAGTGAGCCATCCATTTCCACAATCGAAAGAAAAATTAGTAGAGATTTCTCACAGAAAGCCTTTAATCCTAGAGATACCACAAGCTTTAAGAAACTTATAAATAATTGTACACGTTGTGGAGCTAAACATGAAATAAACAAATGCCCAGCATATGGTAAAGTATGCCATAAATGTAAAAAGGCTAACCATTTTTCAAAATTATGCAAAACTGCCAAAAGGGAAAGAGTGGTAAACCTTGTAGAAGATACTGAGGTGGAATCGGATGAATTTTCTTTCTCAATAAATGAAATAAAGACCCGAAATGGACAAGAGTGGTTGGAAAGAGTAACGTTCAAAGGAAATCAAACAGTTGATTTTAAATTGGACACTGGAGCTCAGTGCAATGTCATACCTTTGACACTCTCTAAAAAACTTAAACTAAAAATTAATTCAAGTAGAGTAAGGAAGTTATTAACTTACTCTGGTGAATCAATAAGGGTAATGGGCGAGACAAATGTTACTTGCACAATAAAAAGTAAGGCAGTAGTTCTCAGATTTATAATATCAGAAAAAGGAATCACTCCGATTCTGGGAAGAGATGCCTGCTCACAGTTAGGCTTGATCTACAGGGTTGATGAAGTCTGTCCAGAAATGAAATTTGAAGAATTGTTTAAAGGTATAGGGCTTATAAGGAACTATAAATATAAAGCTGACTTTTCAGAAATTCCAAAAAATTTGCGCATTAAACCTGCTCGCAAGATACCTTTTGCAATTAAAGCTAATGTCAAGAAGGAACTTGATGAAATGGAAGCATTGGGCATAATCAAAAAAGTGAATCACCCCACTCCCATCTCCAGTCACATGGTGATAGTTCGCAAGGACGGAAAGATAAGGATATGTCTTGATCCTTCAGACTTAAACAAGATTTTGTTACGAAGAGAGTTTCCTCTCAAACGACTGGAGGACATTGCAGTCACCTTGCACAAGTCCAAATACTTCACCAAACTGGATTTAAAGAAAAGCTTTTGGCAACTCCCAGTTGATGAAGAAACACAACCATACTTAACTTTTTCAACACCATGGGGAAGATACTCATTCTTACGGGTACCTTTTGGTATTAAAACTGCCCCAGAAATAATGCAACAAATTATGACTGATTTACTAAGTGACATAAAGGGAGTAGAAAACTCAATGGATGATATCCTGATCCATGCACCTGACCTGGATACATTGAGAAAGAGAACTTATGAGGTTCTTTCTTTGCTTAAATCAACTGGAATCAAATTAAACAAAGAAAAATGTGTCTTCGAAAGAGAACAAGTTAAATTTTTGGGACATTTGATATCAAAAGCAGGAATACAAATAGACCCTGGAAAGGTCAAAGCAATAAATGATATCCAGAGTCCTAGAAATCGCAAGGAGCTTCAGCGCTTACTTGGTATGATACAATACTTGCAGAGTTTCATACCTAACGCATCGGAAAAGACCAGCAACATGAGGATGCTCCTTAAGAAAAATGTTGTTTGGAACTGGGACCCTTCCCTTGATAATGATCTAGAAGAAATTAAAATTGCATTAAAGAAGGCACCTGCTTTGAAATTCTTTAATCCAAATGCGGCACTGACAATGTCAGTTGATGCTAGTTCGCATGCGGTTGGAGCTGTACTTATGCAGGACAACCGTCCTATTGCCTTTGCTTCAGCAACACTAATTGACTACCAGCGCAACTATCCCCAGATTGAGAAAGAGGCCTTAACAATAAAATTTGGATGCCGAAAGTTTCATGAATACATTTTTGGTAGACCTATCTTGGTAGAAACTGACCATAAGCCTCTCGAAACCATTTTTAAGAAATGCTTGAGCAAATCGCCACTCCGTTTGCAGAGAATATTATTAGAGCTACAGCCCTATGATTTAAAGGTAAAATATGTTAGAGGTAAAGATATGTTTATAGCTGATTTACTAAGCAGAGATTGTGTTGAAGAAGAAAAATTTGAAAACGAGCATCTAGAAATTCTTCTATGTATTTCTATGCCACAAGGCCTAACAAATAATGAACTGGTGACGGCAACAGAAACTGATCCAGAACTATCGCAACTAAAGTCACTTCTAATAAATGGATGGCCGGAACACAAGTCTGGAGTTCCAATTGAATGCAGATTATATTGGCCCTTCAGAGAAGAAATCTCTTTGCATGAAGGCTTAATATTCAAAGGACTACGCATAATAATCCCTAAATCTCTCAGAGTCAAGGTTTTAAAGAGTCTGCACATCGGACATATTGGCATCAACGGCACTCTTCAAAGAGCCAAGGAATCAATTTATTGGCCTGGAGTAACAAAAGATATAATCAACCAAGGAGAAAAGTGTATGATTTGCATTTCCAATTCCAGGAGTAATCAAAAACAAACAATCATTAACAAGGAAATACCCAAATTTCCATGGCAGATTGTAGCATCGGATGTTTTTATGTATAATGACCACAATTATTTACAGGTAACTGATAGTTATTCTGGATATATTGATTTTAAAGAACTTAAATCATTAAATTCTAAAGAAACAATAGTATATTTAAAGGAATGGTTTGCCCAACATGGGATACCAAAGGTTCTAGAAACTGACAATGGTACCAACTATTGTTCAAGAGAATTCAAGCAATTTTCACAGGAATGGTCATTTACCCACCAAACCTCTAGCCCTCTACACCCTAGGTCCAATGGGTTGGCAGAAAGGGCAGTTCAAACAGCAAAAATTATTCTTAGAAAATGTGAAAGAGGAAAAGAAGACATCCAAATGGCACTGTTGAACTATCGAAACACCCCAAGAGAAGGATTAGGTTCACCTGTGCAACGACTTTACAGTCGCCGAACCAGAACCGTGTTGCCAATTAAAGAAGATCTTTTGGAACCATCTGTACTGGAGAAAACTAGTGAAATTCTTAGAAACGCGCGCGCGCTCGCGCAAGACAAAAATCTTATGGTGATATGCATTCTACATCACATCAGCAACTCTCTGAAAATCAACCAGTGTTCTTGAAAGAGCGTGAAAGAGTTTGGACTCCTGCTACTGTAGTCAAGCAGTTAAGTCCTAGGTCATATGCAGTGAGATCTCAAGATAGGATATTGCGTCGTAATCAAGCCTTCTTGAGACCTTTTCATGGTGAGCCAGAGGCTCAAACTTCATCCATGGACTATCATAAGGAAATGGAGATCAATGGTCCTCCTCCACTTGAAAGTGAGCACGCATCACCCCCACCGGTGCCGACTCTGCTGGACAAGGACAAGACTGACAAGGGATCCCACCCATCAACGGAGCCCATGGAGCCATCACAGACTTTACCGGCCACTGACCGTAACCCTTTAAGAACCAAGTCTGGACGTCTCATCAAGCCAGTCTCCCGGCTGAACCTTTGAAAAAAAAAAAAAAAGGGAGATGTAAATATAAAAGTAATATTAAAGTCAATAATAATCATTAGCCAAGTTGGCGCATATAAACAAAAGGAATAACTCCTTCATATACGTTTTAGTTTGTAATACAATAAATACATTAAGTTTTAGTCTGCTTAATGTTGTTGTTAGTTTTTTAATTAACTACGAAGACAAGCTAATGTCACAGGCAGTATGAAATTGTTTGATTTTAAAATAATCATTCGCGTCTAAAATAGTTCCAATTTCTTATGATGTTGTTCATATAGCCTCTAATTTTCATTGTCATAGACAATGACAATTAAAATAATTTTATTGACATCTTGTCAATACATGCAAAAGTGCACAGTCTGCACTATTTTAAAAAGATAATTATATATATATGTATGATACTATGTACAATGAGTATGGCACCTCTGCCACCGCTGCAGAGTTTGGTGGAGAATCACCAGCAGGTCTCCAGCGACACCACGTATTTCGCGATCTACAAAGAAAACGTAGATCGCGTGCTTCGCCGCTGAGGAGATGGTCCTCGAGATCAACTGGAAAGATCCAGGACTGCAGGTCCGGCCAATGATGGAGAACACCTCTCTTCATTGTCATAGATAAACCCACAAATATAAAGGTGAAGGATAACTGTTATGGATGGAAATTTTGAGGGAAAGACAATAGAGGTGAAAAAAAAAAAAGGATGCCTCTCCCGTCAAAATAGATGCAAATATTTTGCGCCATAATTTGACTGTCTCAACAATCTAGCAGATTCAGGTCAGTGACAAAGCCACGACACCAGTGTTGGCAAATTCAGAACGGCTGCCCGGACAATGGTTTCAGGCTATGGCGCTCGTTAGTTCAGGATGGACTTTGATCTCACCCCTCTTTATATCAAATTATAAAGATTCCGTGATTTTGCCTTCAAAGTATATATATATTGACCTTTTGTTTAATGATATAATGTGTGATATAATGAAAATAAAATTTTGTTATTGAGAATTATTCAGGATACTTTTATATTGGGTTGGGAGGCCTATTTTTCAATATATATTGGTTCTAATTAGTTATATACCAGTGCTTCCAGGAATAATCGTTGTTGCTTGCTTTTATGTCGTGGTAATGGGCTATTTCTAGTTTGAGATTGTGTGTCCAGTGGTACATTGTCTTTGTTGCTTATCTCGTGTTCTAATAGTCTGGTTTGTATTTTTATACAGGTTTGTTCTACACATACGTGTCATTGTGAAAAAATAGTACAAATGTGATATTGTACTGGGATAAGGTGCATAATTATGAAAAAAGGTATCTGCTTATCGTGCAACTGAAAGTTGCTGATGGCTTGCGCCATCTATCGGAATAAATATCAACTATTCTCGTTGATTTTTAATTATTCCAGAATTGGCCAAATACCCATTCTTGATTAATCATGATGGCGCAAGCCATCAGCAACTTTCAGTTGCACGATGAGGAGATGCCTTTTTTCATATGTGTCATTATATTGGTTACATTTAGCAGAATATATTGCATATATTGCATTTGAATCAGATAGGGGATTGGAAGTTCTATTTTGATGATCGGGTTTGTGAGTAGAGTACCGAGGTTGGCTTGGGTGCTGAAGTAAATGCCTGTACAATATTTATATAACTTATGAGCTATTGCGGTATTGGCTATAGAATAAGGGATAGGGCAATGTGTCGATATGTGAGGGTTTGGCGAGAGAAGTTTGGATTAAAGGAATGTCTATAGATGAATGATATCGGGAGTAACACCGAAAGCTGTTAAATGGTTGGTGATGTTGGTTCATTCTATTGTTTTATGATTATTCCTGTGGGTTGGAGGAGGGATGGTCTAAACCGTTGGTTTTCGACTGCTACGACCCGGGATCGAATTCGTGATTTAAAAAAAAAAATGCTCCAATTTCCCCCGATTATTGCAAAAGTCCAGCCCCACCAGCGAGTGCCAATAACCAAACGGACTTTGACACATTTGTAAGTGTAAAGTCGAACTGCTTTTCAATTTGTAGACATGTGATGCACTTACAGTAAAAGCATTCGCCAACTACTACACACCATAATTATCATGGCATGTACCATGTGTACTAGGGATAATTACAGATTACATACGATTATTCCTGGATGCACCGTTATCATCAAAACTGATTAGTATTAATAGATATCTCCCAAGCCAGTATGATAATACCGAATTCTCTATCATAATTCTTAGCAACATAATTTTATTTTCATCATATCACACAGAGAATAAATTTATAGCGGTAACCTCTCGTTCAATTGAAATAGTATAAAAGCAATAGCATGTATTTGTTCACAGAATATTTTTAAAAATTGTCTATGTAATATTATGAATATATATATTTTACATTCTATATTATTATTTATTTTATATTTAGCTGTAATATAATTCAATCTATACATGAACCCCAAAACTATAGTAGAAAAATTATTGATTTAACAAAATTTGCATACCAACCCTTTGTACATATATCAATTGTGTTGATATATATATTTTTTCTCTTTTCATCTAACTAACTTGCATACTAATTCTGTACATATTTAAAATATCTTTCTTTTTTTTTTTTTCTTTCAAAATTTTGTTTATGTTTAAAGTGCAAGTGTCCCTAGGGGGACATAGCGCACTAAGTCGAAATAAAGAAACCTTCATGACCTGGTGTAATATTACCCATATATATGAGATAATAAAAAATAAATAAATAAATAAAAAATAATCTAACGCATGCCCGCGTACACACGCCAATATAATATATTTTCTTTTATTTTTGTAAATTGTATCATTTTGTGTGTTGTGTGTGTCTCTCTCTCTCTCATATTTATTATTATTTTCCCGTTAAGTAGAAATATTCTCGAAAGATTTCAGCACTTCAAAAATTAAATAAAATAAACTCTCTACTTAACAACAAATATTTCTTATTAAATATATTATTATATTTTTACATAGTAGAGGATCGAATCAACTCTCCCTTCTATGCTGCTACTGCTGCTGCTGCCAAAAAAAAAAAAAAGATTGGTGATTTATTTTCCACGAGGCAAACAAGCAAGCAGGACTGTAATCATTGAGTTGAAACTTTTTTTTTTATCCCTAGTACACGTGGTACAGGCCATGATAACGTGGTAGGTAGAAGTTGGCGAATGCTTTTACTGTAAGTGCACCACATTTCACACCACACATGTAAAAAGCAGTTCGACTTTGCACTTACAAATATGCCAGAGCCCCGTTTGGTTACTTGCACTCGCTGGTGGAGTTGGACTTTTGCAAGAATCGGAGGCCATTAGAGCATTTTTTTTTTTGTTTAGTGCCCAAAGCGGATTCGATCCCGGGTGGTCGCGGTCGAAAACCAACGGTTTAGACCACCCTTCCACCGACCCCCGAGTTAAAAAAAGTGACATCCAGTACAAGATTCAAACAAAAGAGATCAAGATAAGAACACCTGTCTAAACAGGGAGGTCGCACGCTGTCCACAGTGACAGGTGTCCGGAATGTAAGTCTGTCTGTTTGCATCGCTCCATTGATAATAACAATATTCATTTCCGCGCACACAACAAAGTCCACAAGAAATCAGCATAAAAATCGCGAGAATGAAACTACAGTGGTTTACGAGCACCTTGGAGTACGAGCTTTTCGCAGTACGAGCAAAATTTTTTGAAAAATTTTACCTCGGATTACGAGTGAAATTTCGCATTACGAGCAACTCGTGATGGTTGTCCCTCTTCTCCATTTCCACCTTTAGCGGCGGGATGAGGGCATATTTTTATATTAAATATTATTTTATTTAAGGCTTGGGTCACTCGTTTGTTGTTTGTTGAGTGGATGAACGAAGCATTCGGTCCTGCAGTGAAGAAATACCTTTCGGAAAAAAAACTGCCACTCAGAGCGTTGCTGGTTATGGACAATGCTCCTGCTCATCCACCAAGCCTTAAGGATCACTTACTGGATGAATTCAAGTTTATTGAGGTCAGGTTCCTCCCTCCTAACACCACCCCACTACTGCAGCCTATGGATCAGCAGGTCATTTCCAACTTTAAGAAAATATATATCAAAGAACTTTTTCAGAGATGCTTCGAATTAACTGAAGAAACTAACCTTACTCTCCGAGAGTTTTGGCAGAATCATTTCAACATTGTCCACTGCCTTAAGATCATTGATAAAGCATGGAATGGAGTCTCCCAGAGAACTCTCGTTTCTGCTTGGACAAAATTGTGGCCTCACATCGTCCATGCATATGATTTTAAGGGGTTGTCTGGTGAACAGGAGCCACCAATTATCGATGTTATTGTGTCTCTGGGGAAAACTTTAGGACTGGAGGTGAATGAGCCAATCATCCAAGAGCTTGTGGAGGAAGAAGATCAGGAGCTTACCACAAATGAACTGATCGATCTTCATCGCGAGCAACACCAAGAGGTTAAGGAGGTGATCTCGTCTGGGGAAGAGGAGGATGAAAATTCACTGGGATCCCTCCCTTCAGATCAGATTCGGGAAATATGTAAAATGTGGGAAACTGTGCAATTGTTCGTAGCAAAGCACCACCCGAATAAGCCGGCTGCTTTGCGAGCGACGGATCAGTTCAACGATAATGCGATGTCGCATTTCCGTGAAATTCTCAAAAAGAGGCAGAAGCAACAGTCATTGGACCAGTTCTTCGATAAAATTGAAAGAAAAAAATAAAATGTTATAAAATAACCCTTTTATGCCATTTTCCCTCAAATGGTGGTTTTTTAACGCAATTGCATCAGCCATCCCAACATTATCTTTTATTTTTGTTTATTTTATCTTTTTTTATACATTTATTTATGCATTATCTTTTTATTTACTTATCACTAGGTTTGAAATTCAGTAACTATCACGTGTAAAATTTTTCTTTCGAATCTTTCATTAAAAATATGATAGCTATGATTTCAAATATTGAATGGAGTACAAGCTTCTCTTATACTTATCACGAAGAGTGTTTACCGACTCTAATTAAACTAAAATTCATGGAAGAATTGCCCGAGTTTCAATTATTAAAAATAAGAAATTAGTTTCGCACTACGAGCGTTTTGGAGTACGAGCATGGCTCTGGAACGGATTATGCTCGCAAACCGAGGGTCCACTGTATATACAAGGAATAAAATGATATTTTAAGAAATTATCTCCAATATCTACATACGCAACTCAGTCCAACTTCACGAAACTTGTTGATCTTACTGTGGCAGAGTCGTATGTTTGTATTTATTTTCTTGGAATCTGTGTAATTTACAAAATATGTTAACATCGTGTTAGTTTTGTTGTTTGTTTGTTTTTTATATCGTCATCCAACTATGAGTTAAGGCGAGGTAGTTTTTGTGTGTTCATACAATGAACAATATGAACTTGAGAGAGCCCACAGACAGGTGTTGCATATTCCATTATTGGCTTTATTACCCCTTAACTGGACTGGTGGATTTTACTTACGTAACTGGACGGGTTGGTTAGATTCAACCCACCAATGTAACTTTATGAAATAAGCGTTAAATGATGATTGAAATCAATATTTTAAAAAATATTTAATTAATATATAGTTAATATATGTAATATGATGCAAAGTTGATGTTACACTGTAATATTTGATGTATTACACTTTTGTAGAATTCTGTCGACTTAACCGTTCTGTGGCAATATCGTTGCGGGGTATCTTGTTGTTGGGTGCGAATGGTGAGGTTTGGTTGAAGCGCAGTCGTTGAGTGGTAAGTGAAGCACACAGTTAGGAATAATCAGGACACATGGTGAGGTTTGAAAATAAAAGGCAACTGGATTGGAGGGAAGAAAGCTTGAGAAGGCGGAGCGATTTTGATTGTTAATTAACTGATCACATGGCGGTGATTGTACTTAGCTGTGGGATGAGCCGAGGGAGAGAGGTCTAAAGCCGATGTCACCTCCTTGGGAGCCAAAACGTAACTAACTATTCTTGTCTTTCGATTTAACACCACGAGTCAGTTTCTCTCTGATTGGTTGAGAGATCTCACATGATCTTTTTCTATTGGTTGACCTACTTAAGGTGCTATCTTCTGATAGGCCGGCGGCTTCCCTTGGTGAAAGCTGTGCCCTGCCTGGTATATCTGATTTCGTCAGGAAGTGTTTGGTGTCTTGACGCTTATAGTTTCGAAGGATATTAGACACGTCCTGTTTTTGCCGGAAGTACTGGATATCTCTCAAACTTTTATAACTTCTGGTCACTCGACACGTCCTGTTTGTCAGGAAGTATTGAGTGAATCTTGGCTAAAATAACTTCTGCGGTCACTAGAGACGCCCGGTCTCTGCCCCTGCAATGTTGACACAGGGGTGCCAAAATAGTCGTGCCAGCTTTAGTCTTACTTCCTATATCTTTTGTTACTTTCTTTCCTCCAGTTACCTTGTTCTTTATTAAGTCTTTGAAAATCATACATGGTACATACATAGTGGGTCGGGGTTGCATTTAATTATATACAAATTATGACAGATGCGCCCCCTACATGTGAAGAATTCAAGAAGGGGTTAGCCTGAGAGAATTCTGTAAAGTGAAAAATAATTTTGTGGGAAAATTAGTTGTGGGTATTGAGTCTATATACAAGCATTGGTGGCGATATAATAAGTAATATAGAATGGTGTTGATGATATAGGTTGAGTATAATTAATAGAAATCAAAAATATTTTAATTGTAAGAAGTCAATGAATGTTATGGTACATAGTGGGCAAAAAAAAGGAAAATGCGCCTAAACGAATTCCACTCGAGTTAAGAAATGAATTCGAGGGAGTTCTATTAAGGCTTTTGAAATCAAATGAAAATAATATAAAATAGTTGAATGAAATCAAAATTGAATGTTTTTGGTTGATAACAAAAATATTTTGTTGCATGGTGACAAAGACAACTGCTTAGTTACTTTTTTGCTCGAATTCTGAGAAAAGGAATCGAGGAAATTTCATAAGGTGCTTTGAAATCAAAACAAAATGAAATAAGAATAGTTGAATGAAATCAAAATTGAATGTGTTTGGTTGAATGGTGAAAAAAAAAGAAAAATGCCTAACCATATTCTAGCTCGAAATTGGGAATGAAATCGAAGGAATTCTATTAGGTCTTTTGAGAAATCAAAGTAAAAAAAATAAAAAGTTGGAAGAAATCAAAGTGAATGCTTGGTGCGTTGTGAGAAAAAAAAAAAAAGAAAATGCCTAACCCTATTCTAGCTCGGAATTGGGAATGGAAACCGAGGGAATTTTATTAGGTCTTTTGAGAAATCAAAATAAAATAAGATAAAAATAAAAGTTGAATGAAATCAAAGTGAAGGCTTGGTTGCACAAAAAAAAAGAAAAGGCCTTGTTGTATGAAAAAAAAGAGAAAATGCTTTGTTGCGTTGGTGAAAAAAAAAAAGAATTGCCTAATTACTATCCTACTTGAGATTGGGAATGAAATCGAAGGGGTTTTCATTAGGTCTTTTGAGAAATCAAAATAAAAATAAAAATAAGAGTTGAACGAAATCAAAGTGAATGCTTGGTGCGTGGTGAGAAAAAAAAGGAAAATTGCCTAATTATATTCTAGCTCGGAATTGGGAATGGAGACCGAGGGAATTTTATTAGGGCTTTTGAGAAATCAAAAATAAAAATAAAATAAAAGTTTTTTGAGCGAAATCAAAGTTGAGTGCTTGAAAAAAGGAAAAATGAAAAATAAAAAGGTTTCAACAATAAAGGGTGATTTAATGTTTTTAGTTTAATCGAAAACCAGTGTTTTCGTTGATAATTGAGTTGTGACAATATAAGTCAAGTGGTAAATAGAATGATAATTGATAAATAAAAATGATAATATAAACTAATTGGGAAAAAAAAATGATAATTAATGATTAAAAGTGGCAATAAGTTGAATAAATCGATAAATTGATTAAATATTTACATTTTTAATTGCGAGAAAATAATGAAAATGATTGATATGAAAAATAAGGTGTATTGGTTGGAACCCTTTGGTATCTACATGCCCTGATTTTCATGTATTGGTTGCTCCATTTTGCCCTATAAATGTTTTAATTGCTCAATTATGTGTAACTTTTTGTCTTTGTGTGTGTTGTGAAAAAATGTTAGAAGTTTTTGTGTAAGAAATGTGTGAAACGAATTCGATGTGTTGTCGCGTGGATGTGGAGTTGGGTGGTAAAATCGGTATGTAGGCTTGAACTGGAATCAAAAATCGGTGGTATAGCGAAATCTGTGGCTGGGGAGAGCGGTGACCTAATTTGGATGAGCGGGGCTTTGTAATGAGACGCCGGAAGCGGGACTCGGGGACGCGAGGTCCGGTCTAAATTTATCCACCCCCTGTTTGCGTAATTGGAGTCAGGGCGACGTCTTGATTCTTCGCGGGAAGATATCTGCCTTGCTTCTATGTTTCCTGTCGTGGTGTTTCAAATCCTCATTCCCTGCCGTCTATTTATTTTGGGGTGTGGCTCGGGGCTTGTTTTTGGAGCGTGGTTTCTCCGACATTGTTTGGTCATCTTTTCATTTATTGTTATCTCTTCGGAGTTTATTTAGGTTTTCTGCGAAGATGGTTCCTAAAATTATGAGAAGTTTTATAAATACTTGTCCACAATGAAGAATTGCTTGTCCACAATGAAAAACTGTTTGTCCAAAATTAAAAAATGCTTGTCCTAAATTAAAAACTACCTCTTGTAGTTCGAAGATTTTCTGATCGGGCATAGCATAGATAAACAAGTATTTAATGAACAAAATTGGGATACAGTTGTATGGCAGAAGTAACAAACAAAGGATAAGAATCAGATGAAAGATAGGATATTGCCCCATGTTCGTCCACATTTTTGTAACTGGGGACTCTGAAATATTTGCTTGAACCTTGTGAGTTGTAGAATTTGAATGATTGGTAGGTTCGCAGTTCTCCTGTTTGATCGTCAATGGTTTTATTAGAGATATGTCGGTGGTAATTGGTTTAGGTTGAAATGTGTGATCTTTTCTCTGACGTGGATGTGGTAATTTTGGCATTGTTTGTGTTGTGTGTACGCTGTGCTTTATGTACGAATTTTGTTTTGTTTGGGTACCTGTGTCGGTATTTTTACGTGCAGGTTGTTTGTATTCATCGATTCTTCTAGCGAATCGGCAGGTGGGGCAGGTTTTTACCTGTTTTGCGATGTCTTGTGTCATGTTCTGCCAATAATATTGTGCTGAGATGAGTCTCGTCATCTTGGAGATGTTTGGGTGGTGGTGTTGTGTGTGTACGGACTTAAGAAGTCTGGTTGTAAATGAATTTGGGACTATAGTTTTAAGTACTCCTTTTCGGGAGACGGTGCGCAGTTTATTGGGATCCATAGTCACGCGGGATTTTCCCGGTGGAGAAGATTGTTGGTTCTTTATGAGTGGCGCATCTAGAAAGCCACAAAATGGGATACGAGTTACAACGCCCGTTTCATATTGTTGTACTCCATTTATGCTACGGACCTCATATTCGTATCTTGACAATCGTAACCTCCATCGAAACAATCTGCCTGAAGGCGCTTTGATCTCTTTCAACCACTGCAATGCGGGATGGTCAGAAAATATTGTAAACTTTCTGTCCTTTAGATAGGTGCGGAAATTATCCACACTTTCCACAATGGCTAGGCATTGTAGTTCCAAGTCTGAATAATTTCGCTCGTGACTACGTAGAGATCGGCTGAAATGTTGAACGGTGTATGTCTTCCCATCAGGGTAGACTTGTTTAAGAACGCCTGTAATGCTGAATGTTGAGGTATTATAGTACACCTGGCATGGCAGACCTTCCTGGTAAAGGTGTAATGTGGGGTGTGTGGTAAGGTTTTCTTTCAGGTTAGTGAACGCTTTCTGGCATTCGTCATCCCAGACCCACATGATATCCTTTTTTAGAAGGTTGATAAGTGGCGTCCGCAAGCGGGCGTGGTCCGGAATGAACTCTTTATAGACGTTCACATCTTTTAGGAAAGATCGCAAGGTTTTTCGATTGTGTGGTTGTTTGGTGGCGTGAATTTTTTCTATGTTTTGTGTAGATGGGATGATTGTATTATTCTTAACGGTTGTGCATGCGCTTGTTTGTCGTTGTTGTTGTCTTTTGGCGTGCGTGTTGCGTGTGTTGTGAGGTACATTTGCGTGTTTCTGGTGTGGCGGAGTGTGGTCATGTGTGAATTTTGTGCGGTAAGTGGGTGAGCTGTGTCGGTGTACGGACACTTGTTTGGGCATTATTGGAGTTGTAGATTGAAGTCGTGGTGGCTTTATATGTGGTGGGCATAAAGTATTGGCAATTGAGTTGAGCGAAAAGTTGTGTGGTGTGAGATTAAAATGGTGGCATGTAAATATTTGGGGTTTGGGCAATGAATGCAGGCAAGGGTTTCCATGTGTGAAAGCTTTGGGTGCTGTGCGAGTCCTTTGGGACAGGTTTTGGCCTAGCCCGTGCTTGCATTCATTTGACACATGTTTAAAGTGGTAGATAGTATTAGACAATGGGACGCCAAGTTGGAAAATAGTGCCGCGATTATAATTTAGTTTTAATTTATATTGATAAAGGGTTTTTAAGGTAAGAACTCCAAATGGCAAGGATGCATTTACCACGTGGAAGTTCTCTCTACGGGTTATTTGGCCTATTGTCAGAGGGAAAGTTAAATGTCCTATTATTTTCGTAAAGTTATTTAGGGTGGATAGATCAAGGGAAGGTTTTTTAATACTTAAGTTGGGAAGTTGTGCTTTTAATCTATTGTATAAATGATACGGCAATATGTTCGAACCTGCGTCTGGTTCAATGAGAAAGGTACATGGTAGGTCCTGGGTCAGATACAAGTCCAAAGTCAAATGGATGGTGTCATTGGGTGGATTGCCTACCTTAGTCTCGAAAAGTCTCCATTGTGGCGTCTTCGGCTTGGTGTGGCTGGCTTGGAATATCTGGTGAACCGGATCGGGACCTTTTGCACTGTCCGCGCGATTGAAAGGGAAATCTAGTCATTTGTACTGCTTCCATTCGAGTGGATCGCGTTGTCGGTACACTGGGTCCGTGTCGCGTGGGTTGCTTCCGGGTGCACGGGTACGGCATGGCGGATGGCGATTCCTCGGTGGATGTCAGGCTGTTCGGACACGTACCGGCGGTGCGGGCGGTGGTTGTCCCGAGGGTGGCGCTCCGGAAGACCGCTTCCAGTTGCGTGGATCTCGCCCCTTGTAGCGCGGCGGTCAGTTCTAAAATTACCGTCGCCAGGGTGTGTCTTGTCGCCTCGTTCGTTGTCAGCTTCTTTCCGTTCGTTGCCAGTTCCTTCTCTCTTGGGTTGTCATTGCCTTTTGTTGTGCTGGTGCCTGGGTTAATTTCCATCTTTATCCTGATTAAGCTCTATAATCTTTATCCTGATTAAGTTCCATAATCTTTATCCTGTCGACTCTGTGTAATATGATGCAAAGTTGATGTTACACTGTAATATTTGATGTATTACACTTTTGTAGAATTCTGTCGACTTAACCGTTCTGTGGCAATATCGTTGCGGGGTATCTTGTTGTTGGGTGCGAATGGTGAGGTTTGGTTGAAGCGCAGTCGTTGAGTGGTAAGTGAAGCACACAGTTAGGAATAATCAGGACACATGGTGAGGTTTGAAAATAAAAGGCAACTGGATTGGAGGGAAGAAAGCTTGAGAAGGCGGAGCGATTTTGATTGTTAATTAACTGATCACATGGCGGTGATTGTACTTAGCTGTGGGATGAGCCGAGGGAGAGAGGTCTAAAGCCGATGTCACCTCCTTGGGAGCCAAAACGTAACTAACTATTCTTGTCTTTCGATTTAACACCACGAGTCAGTTTCTCTCTGATTGGTTGAGAGATCTCACATGATCTTTTTCTATTGGTTGACCTACTTAAGGTGCTATCTTCTGATAGGCCGGCGGCTTCCCTTGGTGAAAGCTGTGCCCTGCCTGGTATATCTGATTTCGTCAGGAAGTGTTTGGTGTCTTGACGCTTATAGTTTCGAAGGATATTAGACACGTCCTGTTTTTGCCGGAAGTACTGGATATCTCTCAAACTTTTATAACTTCTGGTCACTCGACACGTCCTGTTTGTCAGGAAGTATTGAGTGAATCTTGGCTAAAATAACTTCTGCGGTCACTAGAGACGCCCGGTCTCTGCCCCTGCAATGTTGACACAGGGGTGCCAAAATAGTCGTGCCAGCTTTAGTCTTACTTCCTATATATTTTGTTACTTTCTTTCCTCCAGTTACCTTGTTCTTTATTAAGTCTTTGAAAATCATACATGGTACATACATAGTGGGTCGGGGTTGCATTTAATTATATACAAATTATGACATATACATATTTTGACTATTAAAAATTCTGAATATAATCTATTTAGAGTTTTCAAAAATTATAAAGAAATGTTATTGCAAACGCTTAGTTGACATACAGAACAAAGGGTTTTTACTTTTTACTGCGCTTTTTGATGGACATTTGTAGCACCTTTTTGGAGTATCAGATTGTTGTGGCATCGTAGATTCACTTGGTTTACTTGAACTATCATTCTTCTTGAATAGTCATCTGTAATTCTAGTGGGAGAGAATTGAGATTACGTGTGGCCAGGTGTTCATCAGTCAATGCTCTCCCAAGATCAGCAATAAAATGACTCCTTTCTTTTTTACCTTTTTTATCAATCTGATTACCGATTTTCTTTTTTTTTTTTCCAGAGAAACCGAAAATAGAGGTTCCTGATTCTCTATTAGGGTGCGGTTGAAATTGTGGTGAATCTAAGGTTTGTTCTTTCTCATCGTTCCTAAATATGTAAGGCCATGTTCTTTCAACTTATCAACTAATTCTACTGAAGTGAATCAATTGTCTGCTGGAATATTTCTTCCAAAGTGTGGTCGACTAATCTCTAAAACATATATATTTTGGGTTGGCAGGGATAGTTCTCTCTGTTGACTTGATTGATTATTCTACTTATCCAAAGAAAGAAGTGTTATTTTATAAAAAGGAAGCTAAAAATAGCATAAGATAGAGACTCAAGTATGAGCCACGAGCTAACACTGACACGAAAAATTCTCACGCTTCTGGACGGGCTGGGCGGAATCCGCCCACACATGCAAATTTAACCCCCCTCCCAAAGTTGAAATTTATAAACGATGGATGGAAAATGTTTGTATCACTGTAAAATTAGAATACATGAAAGCTGGTAGCTCTAGGTAAACGAAAAATATATTTTTTTCCTATATTAAATTTATGCATGGGCAGAATCTACCCAACCCGTCCAGTTAAGGGTTAAGGTGGTATAGGTTGTTCTGAGAGTTCTGGGTTTTAGCAATGGCCGCAGAAAATTGACATGGACCCAGAATAGCAGCTTTACACACCCAAGATATAAGTAATTGCGAATTCTGTGATAATAGAGATGCATGGAGACATCTGAGGCATTGGACACTACAACAACAATAAACAACAACAACAACAAAAAGCCTTCATTTAGGGTCACTGACCCTATACAGGATTCACCAGAGGTATGCATAAGAACAAAGCAGTGAGACAAAGGAAACAACGATATAGACAGAAGAAAAAAAAACAAGAAAGAGAAAGAGGGAAGCAAGAAAAACAACACAAAAAGAGTAGCAGTAAGAAAGTGAGTAGTGAGTGTCACTTGGCCTTCTTCTGAGATATGGACTTGTGGAAGCCATAAAACGCCGTAGCAATATACTTATTCTGGGTCATATAACAACAATTAACAATAAATGGTTTTGAAGTTTTTGGATTTTTGTATAATGACCTAATATATCACACTCCCAATTACCATTATAAAGACCATCATCGTATCTCAGGTTTATAGTCCAGTAGCGCCCTTGATGGATTCTTTCAACCAGGAGAAAGCAGAATTTCAACATCCAGTCTGTATACCGCGTACTCTTTCCCATCGCGGAATTCATTAGTATCTGAAATATCATCGATAACCATTTCTATACTATATATATATAAGCAGAATCGTCCAATACAGTATTAGAGCTCTATAAAGCGGTTAATTGGCGAAACCGCTGGGAGGGTTCAACACTGAAGAGCCAAACTCTCCTATTATTTTGCCATCGCTGTAACCGTCGTTTTTCAGGAGCCACGACCCGGGATCGAATACCTCATTGGAAACTTTTTTTATAAAGAAAAAATTGCTTCAATGTACCCGAATTCTTACGAAAGTCGAATCCTACCAGTAAGTGTAAATCACCAAACGTACCATAAGTGAAAATTTCGAACTGCTTTCCACATGTAGAGACATGTGCACTTAAACGATGAAACCCAATTTGGATTATAGATTATACCACAGTGTTCCGCTAACCGGGCAGATGCCATGTCCACTAGGATACCCTGGACATGGATTATAGATTATAGCTACAGGAAAATAAGACCCAATCCAAATAAATTAATAGTGTGTGACAGTTAGGCAACATCGTTCATCATCATCATCACCAGACAAAAGAATATGTTTTAAATTTATTCTTAGCTACAAGGAAATAAGACTTATCCAAATAAATTAATAGTAGGTGACGTTTAGGCAACATCGTTCATCATCATCACCAGACAAAAGAATATGTTTTAAATTTATTCTTAGCTACAAGGAAATA
This sequence comes from Cordylochernes scorpioides, assembly GCA_030710605.1. Taxonomy (NCBI): domain Eukaryota; kingdom Metazoa; phylum Arthropoda; class Arachnida; order Pseudoscorpiones; family Chernetidae; genus Cordylochernes; species Cordylochernes scorpioides. The sequence goes on along the minus strand of CP092876.1, from coordinate 64,623,278 downwards.
AGACCTAATCTAAATTAATAGTGTGTGACGTGTCTCGGCAACAGCGTTGTCACCATCATCAAACAAAAGAATAAATGAAAAAAAAAATTGTCTGATGATGGTAACAACGCTGTTGCCGAAACGTGACACGCTATTAATTTTTTTGGATTAAGACTTATTTTCTTGTAGATATACACTACAGTAAAAAGTAGTCTCTAACTACCTACCATGATTATCATGGCTTGTACTATGAGCACTTGGGGTTGTTGTATCATATGTTTGTTAAATGAGTTAATAGAGCACATGCATCACTTTACTATCACTTTGGTACTGTCGTTAGGCTCATTGTGTTCCTCGTAGCTCCCACGAGCCGACGAAGTAAGTCCTTAGCCTGCCGGTGGTAAGCGTACTTCTCTCCCACCTCATAAATATACGTTGCTTTTCTCATGTCAATTTTTCGTTCTTCGCGGTACTTGGGTTGATACGAGAACAGCGTTTCATACTCTGTCTCCCCTTCTTCCATGGTGATCTCTTGGAAGTCAGAGTCCTTCAGCGATTTAGACGCAATCACCTTGCCTTCTTTCTCAACCGTCACCTTGAAAACTCGAAAATTTTCTAAAGTATCTCTGGTAAGAGGCGAATATAGGTTCTTGTAGAAATCGACATGGTTCTTGACTGATATCGCTCGCATGAGACGTACAACCTGGTAGCCTTCCTCGTTCTGGATCACTGTCTCCCATTCCATCGGACTCTCGATCCTTCGCCTTCGAGAAAGAACACTCTTAGAGATTGCGAAAACTCGACGTGATATCGGGAAAGGATGACCAATCATTGGAAAACATAAATAGATCTTCTTCAATATGCCTGCTTTAACCATGCTGTACAGAAACTTGAGCACCGTTCCATTCTTCAGTTGTGGGCTGGAGGAATAGGTATAGATATAAAGGACTTCGATACTTGGCGATAGAAATTTCATAATGTGCCAGTGAAGACAGGTTAGTACTTCGTCTGTTCCCTTGTGGGCCATGTGTTCGGGCCACATGTACATGTAATTGGTGTTGGACAGCACGCTGTAGATCCCAAATACATCTTCTCGCAACGGCTCGTTGTAAAACAGCTCCATCCTATTCCTGATGGCAGGTGCTGGAAGGTCCTCGTCAAAATCCACGAAAATCGTCTCAATTGACGGATTCTTTAAAGACAAATTAGCTGTTGCTTTCATTTGATCTTCATATTTATTCACATGGCTTAAATGAATCGCAAGGTTATCATATAGGGCTTCTTCATTGCCACCGAATTTCTTATGTATATCCTCACAGGCACTACAAGTTTCTTCCGAAGGCCGTTCAAATTCATACGCACAGCGATTTTTGAAATATCTCTTGAAGTATTTAAATGTTATTTTCGTATTTCCAATAATGTTTCCTATAGGTTGACCGCTTATTAGCTGCTTGTAGCCGCTAGGATCATGGCGTTCGAGAAATATTTCGTACAATTTGGATGGACTGATGAAGGAATCGTAGTATTTGATTTGTTTACCATATTTTGTAAGCTTTTTAATGGGGAATCCGTCGATTTCTCTACGAAGTCTGGGAAGTGCTTCAGCTCTGCGATTTATCAAGATGTATTTGATGTGGCGTTTTTCCATTTTCTCGATCGCGACTCTAATACGCATCATCATGATACCGAAGATGTAGGAGAATCCCTGCATGCACACTCGACTGGCAGGATTGTTCTCGTCCACTTTGAACACGTACATCTTGATTTCTTGATCTTTTCGCAGCTTCCCTTTACCCATTCTGACATCGATATGCTTTTTGAAAAACTCAGTTTGACCATTAGCGTCCAATGCAGCGTACAGGGACCGTAGCTCTTTGATACGCTTGCCATACTTCTTGCAACACCGTTTTGGACATCTGCAACATCACAGTTATCCATTACAAGACAACTCATTTAAAAAATAAAATTATTGTGCTTATGAATTCATTTAAATGAAATAGTACGTATATCCATAAATAAAATGAACAAATTATTGCGCATAAATAAAATTCTAATAATAAAAAGTTCTAACATGCAAAAAATTAATCAGAGTGCCATTATCAAATAAATTTTACATATTGTTGTCACTTAAGTTCCTTAATTTAAAAATCATCAGAACTTTGATCTTATACTCTTTTAATATAAAATTGTATTTTTGGAAGAGAGAAAATTGTTAGATGTATTTGCCTGTGATTATACACACTCATGTAACCCTATAAGCCATGTCTAGACATTTTTTAAATACCCCTAACATTTCTTTCATGCAAATAATAGAAAAAAATAGTAGAGCATGTCTTCCAAGGAAATCCGAAACTATATAGGAAAACAATGCAAACCAATAGTAGAGCATGTCTTCCAAGGAAATCCGAAACTATATAAGAAAACAATGCAAACCAATAGTAGAGCATGTCTTCCAAGGAAATCCGAAACTTTATAAGAAAACAATACAAACCAATAGTAGAGCATGTCTTCCAAGGAAATCCGAAACTTTATAAGAAAACAATACAAACCAATAGTAGAGCATGTCTTCCGAGGAAATCCAAAACTATATAAGAAAACAATACAAACCAATAGTAGAGCATATCTTCCAAGGAAAAATCCGAAACTATATAAGAAAACAATGCAAACCAATAGTAGAGCCTGTCTTCCAAGGAAATCCGAAACTATATAAGAAAACGATGCAAACCAATAGTAGAGCATGTCTTCCAAGGAAAAATCCGAAACTATATAAGAAAACAATTCAAACCAATAGTAGAGCATATCTTCCAAGGAAAAATCCGAAACTATATAAGAAAACAATGCAAAACAATAGTAGAGCATGTCTTCCAAGGAAATCCGAAACTATATAGGAACACAATGCAAAACAATAGTAGAGAATGTCTTCCAAGGAAATCCGAAACTATATAGGAAAACAATGCAAACCAATAGTAGAGCATGTCTTCCAAGGAAATCCGAAACTATATAGGAAAACAATGCAAGCCAATAGTAGAGCATGTCTTCCAAGGAAATCCGAAACTATATAAGAAAACAATGCAAGCCAATAGTAGAGCATGTCTTCCAAGGAAATCCGAAACTATATAGGAAAACAATGCAAACCAAAAGTAGAGCGGTCTGTATATCAATATAGTGAAACCTCTATAAAGGTTTATCACTGAGATGAATCAAGATATTTTTAAATGATTAGATCGCTCTACTAAACGGTACCAGGCTGATTATTTGTTCAAGTCTACATATATTCTTTTTTTTTTGTTTTGTTTTACAATCGGTCTCTAATTCAATCGTAGATTATCTGGAAATCAAACTGGTATAACCTCTGGGAGTGTTCACCACTGAAGAGTCATTTTAAAATTTACTATGGCAGTATACTGTCTGCAGAAAAATATTTTTAATCATGAAAATTATCATTAACAAATTTCATAAATGTGATACTTATAGAGCGTGTATAGGACTTTCAAGAGTTTAAGAATACACGTTGAAGAATAATTTTCAGTAAAGCTTCCCATGAGCGAACAGATGATGATCCTCTACCTCCTTGAGCAACCAACCCATGGTAAGTTTGGTAGACAACCCAAATTTATAATTTATAAATTGTAACCTTTTTGTTGACTCAGAATGTATACGGAATAGGTAACATAGAGATATGCAGTAGCATATTGGGAAAATAGCTTCAAGGCTTTGTTCGCACGTGTGAACTCTTTTGTTGACATTTTCCATTAATTTTTTTGCACGAATGTAACTGAATTTTGTTTAGGGATTACTCATTTTCTTCTTTAAGACGTAAGGAGGTCTTGCGCTTCTGTTGACACAAACCAGACAAAAAAAAAAAAACAAGAGCAAGTACAATTGGGGTTAAATTGAATGTATCATATCACACTGAAACACACGGTAGAGAGTGGAATAAAGCGTGCTATGAACCATCGGTTTTCGACATATACGACCCGGGATCGAATTCCGCTTTGGGCACTTTTTTCTCTGAATAAAAAATCGCTTCAATGATCTTCGATTCTTGCAAAAGTCCAATCCTACTAAGTGAGTTCGATAAAAAACAAAACAGGGTTCTGACACATTTATAATTGTAAAAACCAAACAATTTTCTACTTATATAGAATGTGTAACATGTTGTTACTTCTGGGGTCTACACTTTTAGAGATGTGGTATTCTTGGAAAAAATAGTGTTTCCAAAAAAAAAAAAAACGGAAAAGTAAGCAATCAGGAAAATACCCATACAGTAATTGAATTGTTTATTGGGCTGTATGAAGGCATTTGTCTGATACGTTATTGCATTTCTATATACTCTCTCTCTGGCAATACAACCAGGCAGGATATCGTATATGCGTTGTTTCACGCCTGTGATAAGGATTATCTCATAGAGCGACTTTCGCCTGAAAACAAGATTATTCTTGATAATTTCCTCAAGTCTGCCAGCGAGCATCTTGGGGACATTGACTCCATAACTAGCGGGGGCCTGTTTAAACTGCAAGAGGCTTTAAACTCCTGATAGGATCCAGACGTCCCTTCGGAGAGGGCTACGTCTATTGTAAATATATCTCTTCATTCCTACTATTATTGTTATTCTTATTACTCTCTTTGAGTGTATAGATTGACGAGATGTCAATAAAGTTGTTTAATTGTCTAATTGTCTCTCTCTCTCTCTTTCTCTCTATATTCATCTTTATGAATCAATAATAAAGTTTATATATTTTTGAACACAATCAAACACCCTTCTTCTATCAAAATTACTTGTTACGTGAATTTAAGGACATCCTGTAAAACGAAAAAGATCTAACGAGACATAACCAAACGTCAGTTAGAGAGAGATGACTATAAGGATTTCCTAGCCATGGTCTCTCATGGGAGGTGTACTAGGGGACACCCACGTGCACGGCCGTTCCTCCCAGTAGCCATAGGAATGGTGCCCCAGACATCCAGCGTGGACGTGTGTCCTGCAGGGGTGCTCGAGTCGTGCCATAGTCACCAGGACAGTGGGCCGACGTCAGCGCAGGTGGGTCGAAGTTGGCGCTCCCGGACTGATTGACCGTCACACCTTTCTCACACATCGAGCGATTACGTTGACGTTTATATCACAACAGCTCTACAATTTATGGTAATTACTTAATTATCGCATGAAGGGAAGTTTCATACAATTTTATAATTAAACATTAAAACACATTAATTAATAGTTTATTTATACTCCCGACGGTTCAGTGACTTACTGTCAATCTTTTTTAGGATTTTTTAAATATATATATGCAGATACATGACGCTTTTTACATGTATTTCAGAAAATCGTGTATGTATATAAGTAGAACTAGGATTCAAAGTAACCATTCCCCTGAATAGAATGACAAGAAATATATCACTGAAACGACGGGAGTTAACTATAGGTTGATGTGGCTGTGTTTTTCTCTGAATCTACTTCCAACCAACACAAATTATCTTCAAAACATTAACAATATCTTTATTGTGAAAAAGCGATCTTTCGACTAAGACGCTCTTCTATCGGCTTTTCAAAGCTTCTCTTCACAATAAAAAAATGCATTGTTATTTTTATTTAAAAATTCCATTTATAAAAAACATTAACAATTTTACTTCATATGAGTTTTAACTTAGAATTATACTTCTTCAGTTTCTCTGTTCTTGTCTAGGTTCTGATCGCCAGTGGCATTTTGCTTCTCTATCTTGTGAACTTTTTTTTTTTTGTTATTTCCTATTTTCTTATCCGGCCCATTAGTTCAATTGTTCCTCTTCTAATACTTCTCTTTCTAGTCACTTCACCCTCCATAACTTTCTTCTTTCAATCTATCTCCTCTTAATATACTTATGACCCATCCAAGTCTTTTGGGAAGATTTTAAACATCAAGTATTTTTTTAAATTTTTTTATATCAAATTTTACAGCAATTCCAAGTCTCCTTTGTTACGAGATATATTTATATGTTTTTTATTTGGAAATAGCGTTCTTTTTTTTTCAATATCAGCTAAGAGCAGAAAATATACTCGTACATACATGGACAAAACTTAAGGAAGTTGTACCTTTAAGCATATATATATATCGTGATTCAGACAATATCAATGAAATACTTATATATTTATATATTTGATACACATTGAAAAAGACACACGAGATAACCAAGTATGACCAAATTACCTCTTTCTTCTATAAAAAAAAAATAATAATAAAAAATAAACGACCAGCGACATCGAAGACTTTCTACTTCCATAAGTTTTTTGCCCATAAGTGTATATATCTCACTAATATTTTAAAATAAAGTATGATTTTAATGGTTGATTTAGAAATATCCATTATATATATATTATATTTAGAATAGAATTACAAAAGTGAGAGAGTTTTTCAACCCATCGCAGTTGAAAACAATAACAAGTTTACGGTGAAAAAAACTTATTATATTTATTTTACAATTTATTTCTCTCTCATATTTTATATATTGAAATATAATTGATCTTTTATAGAATTTTATTAATATTAAGTAAAATATTCCCATTTTTAACGGAATATTGAAAATGTGTTGCATGAACATAGAATCACTGTAAATTCACCATATATTTACCAGAGAGATGCGTCACCTTCAAGCTATAGAAGGCACTCTGGTTAAGTATGTTTTGTCACAAAGCTGAACTGCTGTGAGACACAAACGTTTCATGATAGGGTGATTGTTTTCCTTGAATACACACAATACTTTCGAAACTATTTTAAACGCGTAAGATTCTTTTTGAAATTAAACAATTTCTACTGCCCTTACTGCAATGGAAAAATTAAAGGGAGGGCCTGGCTCATCAGTGGTGAACCCTCCCAGCGGTTTCGCCAGTTTAATCTGCCATCTATTTATTAGATTGATTCTTCCTGTATATTAAAAACCAATAGTTTCGAATTTTGATAACAGATGGCGCTCTAGTGCATCAAAACACAATACTTTACAATTTGATTTCATTCAACCAAATTTGCATACCAATCCTTTGTACATATTTCAATGGTGTTGGTATTTTTTTTTCTATTTTCATCTAACTAACTTGCATACAAATTCTTGTACATATATCAAATATCTTTCTTTCTACGTTTAGTTTACCTTTAAAATGCAAGTGTCGCTAGGGGGACATAGCACTCTAAGTTGAAATAAAATAGGACGATATGAATGTGACAGTTTTTCCAAATTCCAATAATTGAGAGGAGAGTCGATATGAACAACAGAAAACTTACTGGTGATATACAGCTCCTAAAATAATGTTATTCAAAATTTGTAACAACTATTATTTTGGCAATGTGGGTTACATCTGGGTGGGTTATATCTGGGTCTTTCCGGGAGTCTTGAGATGTGATGCTGAGATGTGATTAATAGATGTATAATGTTCTTGGATGGTTCTGGGAAATGAACCTGTTTATGTGGGTGAATTGGTCTCGGCGACCTATTGATTAGTTTGTTTTAACATCAATATACTTATCTGGTAAAACACAGTAGAACCACCTTGTAAAGGAAACCTAATTGCAGAGCCAAAGTGTCCTTTAGGGAGAGGTGTCCTCTTACCGGAGAGTTGCTAAATAGTAAAAATGATAATTTTATCAATGAAAACATATCTTTTATAGAGAGGTGTCCTCTAGCATGAGTGTCCTCTCATGGAGGTTTTACTGTAATAGCATGAAATATTATCTTTACAGATCTTACTGCAATGGTAAAAGTTATTGGATGAGAGAAATCCACGTATAAGAAATTTCTCTTTCCTCCAATTTACCCAGACTAATCAATTTATTAGATTGATTATCTTAATTAAGTTTTCCTGTATATAAATTCCATATTACCATTAAATATGATCAGCTTTAAAAATTATAATAATAACAATGTGTTTATATTACTGGTATTATTACTGTTATTCCTGCATGTGTCCTACATTTCTGAGAATCTATAAAATACTTCTTTTTATTTTGCTTATCCCTAGTACACGTGGTACAGGCCATGAAAATCATGGTGGGTAGAAGTAGGCGACTGTTTTTATTGTAAGTGCACCACATGTCTACACATGTAAAAAGCAGTTCGACTTTGCACTTACAAATGTGCCAGGTCCACGTTTGGTTACTTGCACTCGCTGGTGGGGTTGGACTTTTGCAAGAATCGGTGGCCATCGGAACATTTTATTTATTTATAATTCTATAAAAGACTGAAATGTCTTAATAAAGCTTTTTATTGTTGTTGTTTATTAAATGAGAGGGTTTGGATCATCAGTGTTGAACCCTCTCAGCGGTTTCACCAAATTAATCACCAGACCGCTCTACTATTGTATTGGATTTTTATTCTTATATACTCTGCATTGTTTCTAATTTCAATAATATGTGAATATTTGAATTGTAAATAAATTTGTTATTTGATATTATAATGTGCATGGTCTATAGAGATAATATTTGATGCTATTATCAAAATAAAACAAATTGTCAAAAAATTAAGTGTCACAAATTTTATCGATAGATGGCAATTGAATTTATAAACATGATATCATTTATTTTACAATTATAAGTTATTTTCAATATTTTATTGCTCAGAAAATTTATTGCATTGCCTCTCTGTTCTTTTGTAAAAATAAAATTGGCTTTTTTTTCTAACAAACTAAACTGCTTTGGTATCGTTAAGTTTGATAATTTTCTACATTACAATATATAACCCCCCATGAGACAAATATTTAACCAAATAACATTCATCACCTTTTAATTTTCAATATTTTTTGACATTCTGTGATTTTTGAAACATTATATACAGCGCGCGCCGCACACTTTTAAAGGTTTAAAACATTATAATTTCTTTATGTAAAAATGGATAAAAAGTAACTATTTACATACATTTAGAGAGAGAGAGAGAGATACATGTACAAATAGTTATAAAATGCTTGGATGAATAAAATATGGATCTCTAAAACAATAAAACACAATAACGACGTGTCAAAATTCAATAATATTCTCCAATGAATGAATTTATAATAAAAAATCTATATTTAATATATAATATGAAAATTCGAAACTATTATAAATTATTATATGATTCTTTTAAAAATTAAACAATTTCTACTTCCTAATAACGAGTTTACAAAGTGGGAAGAGGAGCTTCTTTTTATTAGCATGCACACAAGCTTTCGGACATATCGTCCTTCATCAGGTAAGAGTAATAAACGCGCTGAGGATCCATATATACACAAAGCTGAAAAGAAAATTTACATAACTGCAAAAGATAAAAGTATTTAAAGATAAAAATAAGAACCAAATATGCTAAAAAGATTATAGGGATTAAATGCTAATAAATCTGGACTAAGTACATATGCACTATGAATGGTGTTAATCAAGGGCAGGTAAATGCAACCTATGGCTATTCACATAACAAATGGTATTGTTCTGGTATATCTATATGCCTGTTGATGCTGTTTGTTTTTATTGACACAAATGCCTCTAGTAAAAGTCTTTGGTACTTATTATTGATATTGTTGTATAGAATGGATGGCTTTGTTAGATTGAATGTATGACCGGTTTGCATAGAATGACTGTAAATAGGGGAATTTAGGTTTTTATTAGAGATGTTTCTGGAATGCTCAACCATTCTGATGGCGACGGATCTACCCGTCTCCCCGACATAAGTGGCATTGCATTGGTCGCAAGAGACGGAATAGACAGCACCACCAGAACGGAGAGAACTCGCATGAAGGGAAGATCTGGTAATGGGGTGTCGGATTAGTGTGGCGATGTTAGGTGGGTTCTGGAAGTATGTTGTAATGCCATGTTGCCTTAAAAACCTGGCTATGGTGATAGACTGGGGGCAAAATATTTAATTCCTTTTTGCCCCCAGTCTATCACCATAGCCAGGTTTTTAAGGCAACACGGCATTACAACATACTTCCAGAACCCACCTAACATCGCCACACTAATCCGACACCCCATTACCAGATCTTCCCTTCATGCGAGTTCTCTCCGTTCTGGTGGTGCTGTCTATTCCGTCTCTTGCGACCAATGCAATGCCACTTATGTCGGGGAGACGGGTAGATCCGTCGCCATCAGAATGGTTGAGCATTCCAGAAACATCTATAATAAAAACCTAAATTCCCCTATTTACAGTCATTCTATGCAAACCGGTCATACATTCAATCTAACAAAGCCATCCATTCTATACAACAATATCAATAATAAGTACCAAAGACTTTTACTAGAGGCATTTGTGTCAATAAAAACAAACAGCATCAACAGGCATATAGATATACCAGAACAATACCATTTGTTATGTGAATAGCCATAGGTTGCATTTACCTGCCCTTGATTAACACCATTCATAGTGCATATGTACTTAGTCCAGATTTATTAGCATTTAATCCCTATAATCTTTTTAGCATATTTGGTTCTTATTTTTATCTTTAAATACTTTTATCTTTTGCAGTTATGTAAATTTTCTTTTCAGCTTTGTGTATATATGGATCCTCAGCGCGTTTATTACTCTTACCTGATGAAGGAGGATATGTCCGAAAGCTTGTGTGCATGCTAATAAAAAGAAGCTCCTCTTCCCACTTTGTAAACTCGTTATTAACCTTCAGTGAAGAGCAGTTCTACTTAATTTCTACTTCCATTATTGAAATGGAAAAATTAATGGGAGGGCCTTGCTCACAATGGGAGGGTTCACCACTGATAAGCCAGGGGCCCTCCCATTAATTTTTCCATTGCAGTAAGGGCAGCAGAAATTGTTTAATTTTTAAAAGAATCATACGCGTCTATAATAGTTTCGAATTTTCATAACAGATGGCGCGCTAATTCATCATAATATATAATATATTTGGAGACACAACGACAATTTAATATATAGAACAATTTTGATGTTAATATTTGATGGCAATGTTTTTTTTTTTCTCTCTCTCTCTTTCTCCTTGTTAATATCCTATGACTATACGGCCTAAAAATTATTGTAAATATGTATAGACACAAATGATTCTAGTTTTTACTTTTAAAATATCTTCCTTTGCTAAATCCTTTAGAGCGGAATCATGTATAGAGCTGGATGCCCCAATAAAAAAGGCTTGTGTGTGTGTATAGACACAAATGTAGAGGCATACTCGTATGACAGTGCAAGTATCCTTAGAAGGACAAACCTTTAAATTGAAAATAAATAAATAAATAAATATTCAATATATATTATGAAAATGGTAAAAAAAGACAACATTTTAACATCATCTTAAAGAAAAAATATAAAGAAAAATAACTTAGCTAGAGCTCTTATCTATCTCACTTCATCTCAGAGTTGATGGAGTATCCTATCAAATAGCTTTTGTTCGTTTTCCCAGCCGCTGTTTATAGAAATTCAATTACAAATTAATGACGCTAGGAATTATGTAGAGGTCACGCTAGCAGAGTATTTGACATCAAGATCACGTTCCAGACCGTCAATTAGAGAGCTGGTAATCCACGGATTGCATGAGTTCTCTTAGCTGAATTTGACTTCCTTTGAGATCGTAAGAATCTTAGGAGAATAAAATGTTTTGGGCATTGTGGTAAATTTAAGAAAATATTGTCGCGAGGAAAATTAATTAACTAGGCTTCCGAATTACTTAAAATATTTATTTGATGAGTTATATGAGAGATTTTTAATATAAAAAATAAGAGTTACTATGAGCCAAATCGACCAAGCCGTTCTCCCCTCTTGCTCTAACTGCTGGGTCGATTTGGCTCATGTACATAGAGGTACTGGGATCGTTACCCAGCATCTCCACCACAATATTATTTATATCATCGTTGTCCTCAATACATGAACATAAATATAAGACCTTTGTTTAAATGGAATATTTCGAATAAAATGTTGCTATCGTTGCCCCCTTAATACAAGGGCATGATGCACTCATAGACAAAACTTAAAAAAGTTAAAAGTATTTGATGTAGTCGGATATCTGTTTTTTAGAAGAGAGAAAGAGGCAATTTTGTTCACACTTTGCTTATCTCATGTGACCATGTTTTATTGTATGGCACTGGAGGAGGAGAACTTGTTATAACCCTATGCTGTTACTTAAAATAAAATAAAAAACTTTTTGATACCCTAAAAGTAATATTTTTATAATTTGTTTCTAATTATCATTACTACTTCTCTAATGCAACTATATTTCATATAAATTATATTTAATTCTACTTTATCGTTCAGTAATAGCTTGCTATACTGACATTATACTCTCAATTCGACATCAAAATTTTCTATAACTTTCTTTAAATATTATAAAACCTTTTAATATATATATATTTAAAATACAATATCTATTGTTCAAATAGAATCATGCGGTTAGTCTAAGGACCTATTGATAACAAAATTTGTAGCATAAAATAATTCACTTTAAAACAGGTGAATAAAAACAATGTCATTAAGCAAAAATGTCCTTATGGATCCCCCTTCTACTTCAAATCCTAGGAGACTTAATTTTTTATTAGGTCTAGGGCTATCTCACGTAATACACCTTCATGACAAATTTTCTTATAACAAAATGTGTACCTATTCTCCATGGTAAGAGCATGTATCATGATTAAAATATAAACTAAGTGAAATGTTTATTCCTTTCAACATATGAGAACAAGTTTTCTAAAAATTCTCCGAGGGCAGCAGAATATAAAACTACAACAACGCAATTTAAGTACCAAACAAAACCAGACCAAAAATAGTATCCACGCTTCCTTCAACATGCAGAGTACAAACACCCAGCGAACCGAATAATCTATTTTTATTTTCTCAACGTCTCAGCCACTTTTTACTGCCCTTAGAGTTTTATTTTCAGTGTTTATTGCCTATAAACGATATATATAACAACAGTCAAAAATAGTTTAGGCAACTCGCTGAAAGTGGTTTTGATAAGGGCGATAGAGTTGCTGAGAATACGATGAAATTAAAAAAAATGTGTAGAAGTGTGAAAATGCTATTTTATACAAATTACCCCTTGTAGTTAGAGAGATAGAGACTGAATCACCAACTCTCTCTTTCAAAGCCTCTATATATTTCTATGGTAAAAGATTTTTCTTATTAATATATAACTTGTTTAGGATCAGAGTGTATTATCTGGAAATAAAACTTTGAAAGTATCCTTTGAAATTGCTCTCTCTGTCAAAATCAATTTTGACAAACCATTTTTAAATAAGGAGTGATGGCTTGAAAGAGTATCTGATCTTGTTAATGGATTTCTGCCATCTATACTAATGGACAAAACTTAAGGAAGTTTCATATTTTGATGATGCCGGTGGTCTTTTTTTTTTTATTTATTTATTTATTTTTTTTTTTTTTTTTGAAGGAGACAGAGACAATTTTGGTCACAAATGGTTATCTCGTGTGTCTTCAAAAGAGGGAATACAAACTTAAGAATTTCAAGGCAATTTATATTGCAATTGAAACACGATTCTAACTTATTCACACAAAAAAATTGAGCAAAATACTAAGTAACGAAATATTTGAAATAATAATCTATTCGCAGTACGAAACTGTTTCATCACTCTATCCCTGTGGGAGCTGTGACCCTCTAATGACATGTTTCTGACATGTTTCTGTCAAATATTCTCTCGGGGTCTTGGAAGTTTATCCCTGGTAACTTGGTTTTGTTTTTCTTGCAAGGTGAACAGCCGTTTTGTCGTCGTAGCGTCTCTATGAACATAAAGGAAGTCTTGATTTTGACACGGCGATGGAATCCTTGAGTCAGTCACAATAAAAATGCCCACAGCCACATGGCCTCATTTTTTTCTAGTAATCTTCAGTTTGCCTTCCCTAATCTATCTAGTATCTCCATCGAAATGTCCCGTTGACAATTAGAGTAGACAAACCTGATAAAAAACAAGGCAATTTTAGTCAAAACATTTGACCTTCTCTACATAAAATAATAGACAAAAAGAGAAATTTGCTGAAAAAACACTAACTATTAAAATTAATATACTGTACATATATATAACTTATGAAAAAACAATAAAAAAAAAGTAGGTGGGTCAGGTGTTGATATTAAAAATAAAAAAGGCATCTCCTGACCACGAGCACATGTGCTTTTTAGATGGCAGAGCGCCATCTAGTGGAGCAAAAATAAACTAAACGTTTATTTAGCTTGCTCCGTGATATTAGAAAAAAATAAATGATAAGTGGGTCAGGTGTTGATATTAAAAATAAAAAAGGCATCTCCTGACCACGAGCACATGTGCTTTTTAGATGGCAGAGCGCCATCTAGTGGAGCAAAAATAAACTAAACGTTTTTTATTGTTTTTTCATGTGTTAAGCGTCTTTACGTAAATTTGGCCTTAAATACCCATTTTCTGATTTCTCAGGAAGCCATTGAGACCAAGGATATTTTTTGGTCGCAGTGGTTACAGCCTTCTCCACGCTGACGAGCGCCAACAGCGCGAAACGCGTTCGTGGATGGCTTTTCTTGATAAATCAAGAAATTGGGTTGGCCAAATATCACGGAGCAAGCTAAATAAACGTTTGGTTTATTTTTGCTCCACTAGATGGCGCTCTGCCATCTAAAAAGCACATGTGCTCGTGGTCAGGAGATGCCTTTTTTATTTTTAATATCAACACCTGACCCACTTATCTTTTTTTTTTTCTATTGTTTTTTCATGTGTTAAGCGTCTTTACGCAAATTTGGCCTTAAATACCCATTTTCTGATTTCTCAGGAAGCCATTGGGACCAAGAATATTTTTTGGTCGCAGTGGTTACAGCCTTCTCCACGCTGACGAGCGCCAACAGCGCGAAACGCGTTCGTGGATGGCTTTTCTTGATAAATCAAGAAATCGGGTTGGCCAAATATCACGGAGCAAGCTAAATAAACCTTTAGTTTATTTTTGCTCCACTAGATGGCGCTCTGCCATCTAAAAAGCACATGTGCTCGTGGTCAGGAGATGCCTTTTTTATTTTTAATATATAACTTAATATAGGATTATATGTAAATTGTGTCAATCGGAGAAAATAAAAAGATACTCTATAGTTAAAAAAGACAAATTTTGTGTCAGTAAAATTCGGATCAATAATGTTGTTATGTGTTTTATCAGTTCAAGGCCACTTCGATTGTCTTTCACGATTTTCTATAATCGAGATTCGGTGGTGTTACCAAAGTAGTGAAACCGATTGCTGGCCATAACTTGGATGTTATATATTTGCTAGAAGAAAAATTCAACAAAGGAAAAAGCGACTCAAATAGAAATAGAGGGTATTCTGTCAATAGATGGCGCATCGGCTTGTGTCTATTTCGACAGCGAAGGACATCCTAGGAGCAATTTGGCCACCCAGACCTCTCGGTCCATAAGCCGGTCCTTTTTCAGTCACCTAGCCAAGGGAATGATGTATTCTCCATGCACCGAGCGGCCATTTGGTTTGGCCCCTCGCGCCCGCCTTTATGGTCTAGCTCCATGGGGTCAACCAATCAGACCACAGGCGTCTACGAGAGTTTCGTAGCCAGGTTGCTGTCCTCTCGTTTGGACTTGGTTAAACCCGTCCTACGCTCCAATAGGACTCCCTCCCCCCTTTGGCCCTCGTACCCTTAGTTCCCAATACGCCCTGAATCTGCCGACGAGTCAGGAACCTCTGAAGTACGAGGTTGACACGGGGAACCGCGCGAAGGCGGAGAGGGGGTGCTACTACTGTGTGTACTCTTTGGTTTTTCATGACACGCTCGGCAAGGACGCTCCCAATCGCGCACACACAGAGCGAATACCCAAGAGTTTCAAGACTCATGGCGAACCCGCGTCAGTGAAACCACCAGCGCGAGGACCGCCACGCGAAGTCGCCTCTACACTCCTTCATCCCCAAGGGTGTGGGCGCCCCTGCCTTTTTCCAGCCAACAGGCCAGTACTAGGGCAGGGTCTTCTTTCCCCGCGACAGCGAAGGACATTTGTTGTCACATCCCAAATGTCACACGTGTTACTATGTAGGTCCGTTTTCATATAAAACAACGCGCCGTCTATACATAAGTATAGTGAGGTAAGCAGAAGTTTAATTTTTGTAAAAAAAAAAAAAAAAAAACGTTCGTGCTTTGAATATTTCTATTTTTTATTTATAGACGGCGTATTATTGCTTTGTATTAATTTATGCCTAACTGGCTTTGTCCTTATTGTTTGAGAAAGAGCATTGCTCGATGCAAATATTTATATGTAATTCTACTGTCCTAAAAGCTTATGTCCATAGTTTGCCTGAATATTATTTCTGGAATCCCACCCTTCAGTGTGTAGCATATATAAGCAGAATCGTTCAATACAATATTAGGACTTTAAGAGAAGCGGTCTGGTGGATTAAATTGGCGATACCTATGAAAAGGTTCACCACTAATGAACCAAGCCCTCCCAATATTTTTTCATCGCAGTAAGGACAGTAGAAGTTTGATTTTTCTGCAAAAAATAAACATTCGTTCTTTAAATATTTTCATATAAAATTTAATTTTTACCTCACTCTTTGTGGATGAAAAAAATGTAAAAACTGCCTCTACCCTAGTTTAAAAAGAATGTGGTCTCATCAAAGTGTTCTTAAGTTATTTTCAAACGATCAAGCGACTCATTGTCCTCTTATAACATGAGGAAGGTGACAGGTGTCACCAAAATGCCTGGAAGTAAAAACTCAAATACGGTGTTACTGTAACAATATTATTTTTAAAACAAACTCCTAACCAGCAAATTAGTTTTGTTATCTACTCTTAGTATACAGCCCATGTTTATTTACGCTTCAAAATGTCTATTTATTGTATAAAACACATCAAAGCGCCCTATTTAAATACTTAGTTTCAAGTTAAACACACGAAAAATATCATTTTAATTTAGAAAGTGAATTTTTGAAAATTAGAGAAAAAAAAACAAATAGGTAAAAAGAACAAAAAATCGATTTTTTCATTCAATTCAGCTTCACGAAAAAAAAAACGACTGAATCAAATAAGAGTCCTTTTTCCAACTTTGGAAATAATTAAAATACATTTAAAATAAATAAAGACACTTTACGCTATTTATTTTCATTCTTAATATAGTTTAAATTTCCATTAGAAAAGAAAATTGCTATAAAATATAAATTAATAATATAAACAGTGGCAATGCGTTTCTTTATTCCTGAAAAGTGCAAGCTTTCGGATCTTTAAAATGCCTAGGGAAGGATTATAAAGATACAAAAGCTTACACTTTGCACGAATATAGAAAGGCATTGCTACTGTTTATATTGATTAAATTAAACTCTTCGAATTAAAATAACAAAATAAAACGATAATAGAAGAGGAGTATCTTAACTTTATTAGCAAGCTTTCGGATGTCTTTCTACAGGCTCTTTACACGCTTGTTCTGCGGTACATATACTAAAATTGGAACGATACAGAGAAGATTAGCATGGCCCCTGCGCAAGGATGACACGCAAAATCGTGAAGCGTTCCATACAGGCTTTTTACGATGACTAAGGCCTGTAGAAGGACGTCCGAAAGCTTTCTAATAAAGTTTGTATAAGATACTCCTCTTTTATCATCGCTTTATTTTGCTACTGTTCATATCCTTATTTTATAGTTTAAATATTGTCGCGTTGAAAAAAACGCGAGGAGAGGTAAACACGAACGGTCATTATTGTGTAACGGTCTATCTTAAAATTGTATTTACGCGCATTTATATAGATATGTCATCATTCAAAACTATGTAAATCAATACAATCAAAATTATGTAAATTAACCACGTTATAATATATACGTGCTCATTTTGAAATTCTTGTCTATGAATAATTAAAATATCAATTGTGAATGTTGATTTTTTTGTTCGTATTCAAATATTAGGCACATTTTGCCTTTCAAAAATTTAGTTGAATCAACTATCCGGCGACTCACTGATAAAAATCAAAGCTTCTTCAAAATGGCGTCGAACCAAATAAGTTTCTAAGTTGGCAGACGCCTTCAATGGTGCGGAGACAATGGCAGCAGATGACCCTACCGGCCATCTAAATAAAACAGACGATGGCTACTCACCCAGTTGGCAACCGAGGCAACAATCCAGGCTCGAATTATACTTTGGCGACATTCTGACAGCCTCTTTTTCCTTTTTTATTCGATCTTCTACCATCATTTCTTCTGATCCATATTTTATCTTAATTTATTCCTAATTTTTATATTCCTTATATATATGCGAAGATTTCTGTACTGGTTTGCAGATGATTTAACTGTAGCAAGTTATTTATATTCTACCTTCGGTCATAAATAACTACATCTTTATATGGAAATATTATAGCAATCACGCATAGTATTTCATCAATTGATCTGAAACGGAATATATTTATAAAATGCTTCGAGATGCAAGAATTAATGGAAGAGCAGGGATATTACAAGAAAGAAATTGATATGAAAGTTGCTCTATTCAGAGAAAGGTTTCTTGAAGAAGAAAGAAAAGCTTTTGCTGAATCACAAGAAACTTCAAAATTGAATTCTAATGAAATGAGTAAAAGAGAAAAACTGAAGGAAACATCTTGATATGCTCAAGAATTTCTCAAATTCTACAACAACAAACTTTGAAGTTTGATATTTAATCGTTCATGTTCGTTTTTGTGAATGTTTCCCAGATTTTTTGCCATCTCTTCGACGACGATATTTCTATATGGCGTTTTAGGTTAATTAATTGATGAAATACTACGTGTAATTGCCATGAATATTTCCATATCTGATCTTTGGTTAATCTTATTGATTTGTTAATTGTGAATTAACGGCCTTTTTCTAAGTTAATAATCCAAGATATTGATGATTTTCTACCACTTTCCATTAGTTTTTTTTTATATATAATTTCAACTATACTGGAAGAAAAAATACGTAGAAAGTTAGGAACAACAAACTTCAAGATGACATGGCAATTTATTTATATAAGGCCAAAACCAAATAAAATTGATAAAAATACACGAAAAAGCAATGAGGGAAGCCTACAGAATAGCAAAATATAAAATACTAGCGGATGTACCCGGCTTCGCCCGGGTTTTCCCCGAGTAAAGGTTTGTCTAACGAACATTTGTTAAAACAATTCTCTATAAACTTATAAAAAAAGAAAATATATATTTTGATAATTTGAAACTCGTAAATTTGAATCTCTCGATAAAGTGAACATTTTTTCCCGGTCCCTTGAAAAATACTCGATAAGTTGAATAAAATCAATATTAATTGGTTCCCTCGGTAATTGGATGTTAAAGGAATAGTATCTTGCCTTGGAATTGTATCATTATTCTTGTCTCAAATAAATTGCCGTGTCATCCTGAATTTTGTCTTTCCTAATTTTCAAAATTACAAAATCATCGTTTTACCTAGTGAACATTTTTTTCCCGGTCCCTTGAAAAATACTCGATAAGTTGAATAAAATCAATATTAATTGGAAGTTAATCTTTATTACAAAATCATCATTTTATCTATTCTCCCAATGTATCTTTAAGATAATAAACTTAGTGATAAGAAAATTAATAGATAAAAAAACTTGTTATCATCGTCGCAATGGGGGCGCTGCTTTCGAGTTAAATCTACAAATCTGCAAATAACTCTAAGGATATTCAAGATATTCAAGAAATTATTTTTCAAAAACCTTCCCGGGGATATAGCTAATAATATCCCAAAATTTAACGGCGATTGGATGTATGGTTTTTGAATCTATAGAGTACAGACAGACAAACAGACAGACAGACAGACATTCAATTTTATATATATAGATTAAAATTGATAATATGTTAATAAAATAATTAATACGTATGATTTTGTAAATATTTCTTGTAGGATATAGTCGATGTTTTATTAAGCCCGTTGAAGAGCGATTATTGCTTGAAATCTAGCGTTTTGTAATAAAAAGATACTCATTGTGAGAAAATATTTTGTAATTTTAAAAATTAATACTTTACTCCAATATCATCATGAAACTAAATGTTATTGATAATATAGTGAATAGAGCTATCATGAAAATAAAATTTGGCTGAACTTTTTTCTGAACTTGGTCACCTCTGTAATGTTCAACTTGATGGATCATTAAGGTAAAATCCTACTTCTTCACTCTGACGAGAAGCCCGATACGCCTGCATGTTTGACTTTTTGTAAATTCTCAAGAAAATTAAGTTGCCAAATTCTGGAATTGAATATAAAAATCGATGTTTTCGGTTAATTTATTTTCCGATAGATGGTACTCTGTTATCAGCAACATTGCGCTATATGATCAGGATATGCTCTTACTTTATGTTACCATTCTGATCTTCTCTGCTTTTGTCTTTTTTTTAAACTGTACTCATGGACAAAACTTTAGGAAGTGGAGAGTCTTCGATGTCGCCTGTCTTTTGTTTGTTTCTTTTTTTAAGGAGAGACAGAGACAATTTTGTTTACACTTGGTTATCTCGTGTGTCTTCAATAATGGTTACTGTATGTCAAATATCTTTCAGAGTTATTGTCTTAATACGGATATACATGCTAAAAGGTACAACTTCCTTAAGTTTTGTCCATGAGTGTAATTCAAGTATTATCATAAAGCATTGGCGCGCCATCATGTAAAAAAAATGATACCGTTTAATTGCGATTTTGTAATTTTATAACTATCTTCCCGTTGTCTTTACTGCGATGAAAATATATCGGAATAGCTTGGCTCATCAGTGGTGAATCCTCGCAGTGGTTTCGACAGTGTAATCCAACAGACAGCTGTGATGTTGCTTGCATGTATCTAATATGATATAAAGCTAATCTGAGTTTGTACCCGCGACTGGTAAGGAATTTTTGATTAAGGTATTCAACGAATCTATGGATATAAGCTTAGGGAACAGTAGAGGAACAGCTACTCCTGAATAATATATCTTCATCGACGTTGAAGAGGCTCTCAACCACATCTATGGAAAGTTTTCTTGATAGCAGGTTTGCTTAAATTCTATATTCAGAGGTTTCTTTTCCCCTTTTACTTGTAAATTGTAATACGATACATTAACATGCCATCTGTTATTACCATTTTCAAGAGGTCAGCATCAGCATCGGAATAAAAGGAAAACCGAAAAAATTCAATATAACAGCGGTATGGTATATTAAACTGGCGAAACCGCAGGGAGGACTCACCACTGATGAGCCAGGCCCTCCCATTAATTTTTCATTGCAGTAAGGGCATTAGATGACTATTTAATTTTTAAAAGAATCACATATATATGATTATATATACAGCAAATGAAAACATTCAGACAGGAATGTTTCTTTCACACATCTATCAAACCTCTGCTATCCTTACTGCGATGAAAAAATATTGGGAGGGCTTAGTTCATTAGTCGTAAACCCTCCCAGCGGTTTCACCAATTTAATATACCAGACCGCTTCTTCAGAGCTTTAATACTGTATTGGATCATTCTACTTATATATACTACAGCGAAGGATGGAATCTCAGCAATGGTATTTAAGAAAACTATGGACATAATCTTTTATCATGTAATCACAAACAAACAATAAAGTTTTATTGATAGTCCGTCACATCCAAGACAGGGCGAGGTCCAATTTCGTTAAGATTATTAATTTATTCTCAGGAAACTTCCAGTAAGTTTTACGACTACCGCCACCGGCAAACGGCATCGGCGAAATCAAGAATCAACAGATACTTCGTCCAGGTCGGACTGGCCCAGACCATCGAGGACCCCGTCATCACCTGGAGGAGGACACGGTGGGGACCTGGTTGATTATATATAGTTCTCTTGATCTTTTTATTGTAAATATTGACTAAGAAGTCAATAAAAGTGTTCTAAATGTCAATTGTTACCGGCAAACGGGTGAATAAAATACATATCATCTCTCCCTTTCGTGTAGATCACATCTTTCCTGGACCTTGTCGCGTCTTCAGCGCTGGTCTCTCTGAGATGACATCCAACCTGCCTCGTTCTTTGTGTTACCCATTGACGCCAGACAACGAGGCCCATGACTGCTATTGCTTGCAATACCACATATATATATGTACCAAAAGAAACACCTCTCCCTTTAATTGCTCATCAGAACGATGCACTGTGCATCATCCTAGTAAAAAACTTTATTAGTAATCATTAAGATTGGCCACAACATTTATATAATTTTTTCATAGTGATTTTTCATTGTGCATTCTATATATTGATTCGAAAAATCTATAAATATATTTTAAAATAATTTATAAATTGTGAATTACGTATTCGAAAATACAATTTGTGAATAGCCTTTACAATATTCCCCAGGCATATATCTCCCAGATTAGAAAGTCAGTTTCGTTTAATTGCTTACTCTATGATATATGATTATCTCTTTTAAAATTCTGACTAGATTTTCCACTCTATGTCAGACGTTGAAGGCAAGATCAAAATAAATAAGAATTTTTACATTTTACTAATCCTTTTTGAATAAAAATCAAAAAAGTTTCGTCAAGAAAACGCTTTCTCAATTACACGTTGCAATCAGACAAAATGGTCAGACAGAGAGGCACTAAGCCACACGACAAAAAACTACTGAATAATTGAAGCTACTCCTGAATAATATATCTTCATCGACGTTGGAGAGGCTCTCAACCACATCTATGGAAAGTTTTCAACCTTTCTTGACAGCAGGTTGCCTTAAATTCTATATTCAGAGATTCCGTTCCCCCCTTTTTCTTGTAAATTGTAATTAGACACATTAGCACGCCATCTGTTATTACCATTTCCAAGAGGTCATTATCAATATCGGTATAAAAGGAAAATCGAAAAATGCAGTATAACAACGTTATAGTAGATTAAACTGGCGAAACCGCAAAGAAGGTTCACCACTGATGAGCCAGGCCCTCCCATTAATTTTTCATTGCAGTAAGGGCAGTAGATAATTGTTTAATTTATAAAAGAATCATACACGTCTATAATAGTTTCGAATTCTAATAACTTGTAAATTGTACCCATAGGAAACACTGCAGTGGTATCTCCTGAATATGCAACTAAAAATTGATGGTAGCTTGCTCCATCTATCGCCTGATTCCAGGATATTTAACAACAACAACAACAAAAACTTTATTAAGACACTATTGTCTTACAAGGGGATTCCTCTAAGAGGTTATATATGAAAATGAGTGAGGAGGAAAAGCAATTTAGAGGGGAGGGGGAGTAATCAGCCGTTGTTTCTGGTATTGAGCACTTCTTCTCTCATTTTATCAATCACCTTGAAAAAAATTTAATATTTATAAACAAATGTTTTATCCAGCAGGAGAGTAATAAAAAATGCATATACATGTTGTTCAATATAGCGAGTTAGCCCCGAAATTTTGTGAATTTCCAGTCTCTTTTCCTGTAGGAATGGGCAATGGGATAGATAATGGACCAAATTGTCTTGGATAACGGCATTGCAGAAGTAGCAATTTGAAGGGTCGCAATTCCAAAATCCCGTGATATCCTCGTCACAGTATATTGAAATTTTTCTACTAATTTCAATATACAGTTCATATTTTTAGAGTACAAAATGTGTCTTTCACAAATTAGAATAGAGAAAAAGAAACACATGTCGGGGAGAAAAACGTCTTTTATACGTGAACGATCGTACAAGCTTTGGGGCAAGACGTCTTTTTATGAGTACAAAATGATATTAATGACAATGGTTTATATATATGTGATATTATGCTATGCTGGGAACCTTACTCTTGGGGTTGCAGATTGTTGAAGTGATGGCGCAGTCGTGATGGCTGAGTAAGAAAGGATTACACACAAGGGAAATAAGCCAGGACACTTGATGGGTTTTGAAAATAAAAGGCAACTGGTTTGGAGGGCAGAAAGCTTGAGAAAGCGGAGCGATTTTGACTTATTAAATTCGGATCACATGGTGATGATCGACTTGACTATGGGATGAGTTGAGAGAGAGAGATCTCTAGAGCAGATGTTACCTTGGTGAGCAAGTCGAAGACTCGATCCGAACTCGGTGGGAGCGAAGCCACTACTCTAGGTGTTGTTCCGATGGGAGCCAAAGCACTACTAACAATTCTTGCTTCTCGATTTAACACCAAGACTTATCTTCTTTCCCATTGGTCGAAAGATGTCACATGACCGTTTTCTATTGGTTGACCTATTTAGGTATTGTTCCCTAATTGGTGGGACCATGTCACGTGGCCGTTGGCTATTGGTTGACCTATTTAGGTATTGTCTTCTAACTGGCCCTTGCCAATCTCTTTGGCGGAAGATATCCGGCCTTGCCCAGGAAATACTGATCGTTAAACTTAGCTTTTAGGATTTCCGGGGTCAGAAGGTTAACTGTGACTTTATTAATAGTTGGGCTCTCTTCTAGGCCTACTTCCTAGGTTTTCTCTACGTTCTATCCTCCAGTTACCTTCGTTCTTTTATTAAATCTTTTTAAAACATACATTGTACAAACATAGTGGGTCGGAGGTGCATACAGTTATATACAAATTATGACATATATATACACGGTTATGTAGATGTTTAACATAATTATATAATTTTTTTCTGAGCCTATACCATTGCCACTAGTGTCATTCTGTACCCGTAGAAAAGCATCTTATCCAAAAGCATGTACGATCGTCCTCTTAAAAAAGAAGCTCTTCTTCCCTACGTGTGTTTCTTTTTCTATAGAAAATAGGGAGATTATCGTAGTAAGTATTATATATATATATATATAAATATATATATATATATATATATATATATATTATATAATATAAAATACGATTATTTTTTTTTTTTTTTTAACATTTTATTTTCATTCATTGACTGTTTTACATATTTGACCATAGATTCAAAAACATACCACTTTTAATTATTATTGTTGTAAAAATGTAAAAAGTTAACCCTACCTATTTTTAAAATCACGAATATAGAATTCATTTTCTAAATTTTATATTACTGTGATAAAAATAATTTTATGTGTAATTTGCTTCAAGTGATTCAAAATAAAAATCTGCTTGAAAGGTAAATAATTATATCAATTAAGAAAGTTCAGAAGATGAGTTTCTTTATTTGCAAAAATGCTACGAGCTTTCGGGCTAAAGCCCTTCGACAGGCAAAATATAACTATACTAAGCAAGATATCGATGGTTGTAGGGAATATATACACGTATTAATTTACATAAAAATAAAAATATTAAGAAAATAAAAAGGGATGCAAATGAACAATTTAACTATTTGTAAAAGTGAAAAGTACGAAAATAAAATTCTAGAGAGCAATTCAAGAAATGCAGAAAACATTAGCTGAAAGAAAAAGAATAACAATGAGGCAAGTATATGACTGTAAAGGATCATCAACTGTATAACTAATTGTATCCATAAGGTAAGGTAAATAATTATCGTTACTTTTTCACGACTGCACCTCTTTTCAACAACAACACACAAAAAATTATAATCTTTAATATATATATATATATATGTCGTGATCGAATGGAAGGGTGCAACCGTTATGTTTACAATCCCCAAAAATTAGTTCCAGCCAAGTGAGCAGCGCACCCGCGACGTGCCGTAGCATTAGCCCGCGATGTCTGCCACGTTTATTTTTGTACAGTTTTTAATAGATGGATGAATTCTCATATTTACATATTAACACAAGATTAACATATTTACATACTTATTTTGGCGAAAAGAGAAATTATACATATTGATATTATACAAATTATGACATATGTATGGTAAAAACGACTATGAGAGATCTAGCCGGTGGCCACCACATTATAACACCTTTAATGAGAAACCAACTCCAGGATAAACAGGAGTATCCATGTTGCAGACTTTTATTGGAGGTTCTACTATATATGAGGTGTTTTCAAAAAGTATCGCGACTTTTGTGTTTTTTCTCAAAAATTATTTATTTATTCATTAATACCTATTTTGTCCCCTTCAAAGTAATCCCCATGAGATATTATACACTTGTGCCAACGGTTTTTCCAATCTTCGAAGCACTTCAAAAAATCATTTTTTTTTTTATCTTTTTCAGCTCCTCCTTTGATGCCGTTTTTATCTCGTCAAGCGTAGCGTAACGTCGTCCTTTCATGGGCCTCTTCAGTTTATGGAACAAGAAAAAGTCACAGGGAGCCAGATCTGGGGAATACGGTGGCTGCGGCATCATTAGTGTGTTGTTTTTGGCCAAAAAGTCGCGCACAAGCGACGATGTGTGAGCAGGGGCGTTATCGTGGTGCAAAAGCCAATTTTTGTTCTTCCACAAATCCGGGCGTTTCTGGCGGATTGCTTCGCGCAAATTGCGCATAACTTGCAGGTAATATTCCTTATTGACCGTTCTACCCTGTGGCAAGAACTCATGATGCACCACGCCCCTGCAATCGAAGAAAACTGTCAGCAAAACTTTCACATTCGACCGAACTTGGCGCGCTTTTTTCGGTCTTGGTTCGTGCGGCAGCTTCCATTGAGATGATTGAGCTTTGGTTTCCACGTCATAACCATAAACCCACGCTTCGTCACCAGTTATGACTCTCTGGAGCAAATTTGGGTCGTCGCGGACAGAGTCTAACATCTCATTAGCAATGTTCATGCGATGCTGTTTTTGGTCGCAATTGAGCAATTTTGGTACGAATTTCGCGGCGACCCGTCTCATGCCCAAATCATTGATAAAAATCGAATGGCACGAGCCAATCGATATGTTTGGGTCCTCAGAAACTTCTCTAACGGTGATTCGACGATTGGCCAATATCATTTTCTCCACTTCATTAATTTTTTCGTCTGTTGTTGAAGTGCTCGGGCGTCCGGCACGCACTTCGTCGTTCACATCTTCTCGGCCTTCTGAAAACATTTTGTACCACCGATAAACGTTGCTTCCGTCCATGGTAGCTTCTCCGTATGCCACAGTCAACATTCGGAATGCATCCGCGCACTTAATTTCGTTTTTCACACAAAATTTGATACAGGTTCTTTGATCCATTTTTTTTTAATAGGTAAAAATCGAAGACGATCCAAAACACCTGCAAGCAAAGCAGCTGTCAACAATTAAGTGAACATTCAAAATGGCCGAGCTTGTCGGCATAAGTGAGAGACATGAGTACCAACATAAAGCCACAAAAAGATCGAAATTCGAATATACGTAACCCGCAAAAATTCAAAAGTCGCAATACTTTTTGAACACACCTCGTATATGCAAAAATAATAGGGGGAAAGAAAAATGGTCAGGTTTTGATATTAAAAACAAAACAAGAACATATCCTGACCGCTTACATGAGTATTTTAGATTGCAGAGCGCCATCTAGGGGAACAAAAATCAACTAAGCATTGATTTAACTTGTTCCATGATATTTTTCCAACCCATTTTCTTGTAAACCAAGAATCATGAAAGTGTTTTAGGGCTGTTGACCCTCGTTAGCGTGGCATAGGCTGTACCTCAACGATTAAAAAAAAAATTCTCGAATACTTCGTGAGCAAAATTGGCATTGATCATCTTGAAGATAGAGGATGCCTAGCCAGCATCCACAGTTCTTAAAATAAGAGACATTTAGACCAGAAAAAGTTGTATTTTCTCTACGATAAATGATGTCTGGCCATCCTTCATATTTCTTAAATATCGAGAAAACCTTGACCGAAGTGTCTTTTATTTTAAGAAACACAGGAATTAGACATTGCAATCCTGATTTGAGACGTGCTAACAGTTTTATATAATAGACACTGTCGTTTTTTTCAAAGTTATTTATAAAAACATCCCCTCCCTCCCTCTCTAAATATATTTCCCTAACCGCCCCCACGCGCACTAAAACAAAAGTAAATAAAGAACCGTCTAAAATATTTCCAGAGCCGCTATCTCCCGTATCTGGGACAACAAAAAAAAAAAGTTGGATGCTATGTTTTTTGTTCTGTTGTGCGTCATTCTTGTTACTTCAGTCCTAACGACGTAACAGGTGTGAGACTATAGTTGCATACTTCACCGCTATGTAAATAATATTAGAACAGTGCCGAACAAAATGTAAACATAATTACTTATTTAATTTAAAAATATATATATATATGAAAATAGACCAATCCATAAATAAATCTTTAAATAAAAAGGCATATATTGGATCAAAATATCATTTATTTTACCAATATTTCAGTTGGCTGAACGCCAACCTTTATCAGGGTATTATAACATATTAATGTGTGTCAACAACAAACTCAGCGCCACATAACGTCAATAGAATTTAGTTTTAAAATATTTTCGCTTATATTCAATGGGGAGAAAAAATTGATATATGAATTTAGATTATGCACAAAATAAATTTTGCAAAATAAGGGTGTGAATATTTTGAATATTAACAATAACGCCTTTTTTTTCTCCCCATTGAATATATGCAAAAATATTTTAAAACTTGATTTTATTGACGTTATATGGCGCTGAGTTTGTTGTTGACACACATTAAATATGTTATAATACCTTGATAAAGGTTGGCGTTCAGCCAACTGAAATATTGGTAAATATTTTTTTTTTTTATCCAATATATGTCTTTTTAATTAAAGATCTATTTATGGATTGCTCTTTAAAAATAATGACTTATTTGTGACAATAAATATTTGGCAATGTGTTTCTTTTCATATATATCCTCAAATATTATATCTACAGACCTTACTGCAATGATAAAAGTTGTTGAAGTGAGAAAACACATTGCCAAAACTCTCGTTCAGCAACTTTTATCATTATATCAGCAGTAAGGTCTGTGGAGATATTTTTGATGATATGCGAAAAGAAACATTCTGCCAGAAAATTATTGTTAAACATTTGATCGATATTAAATATTGAATTTATAAATATAATTACTTATAATATTATTGAATGTTCAATCATGTTTACAAATTTATTATTTCAGATTCAAATTTATAGATAAATTTATAAAGTGCGCGGCTAATAGCAAACAATCCTTAAAATGTGATTAGTTTTAAAAAAGCCTGGTTTCAGATACTTTTAATTTATAATTCTCTCTCTCATTAATTTGTTTTAATGGTTACTTAGTAATGAATTCATGTAAAATCCTGTAATACTTGCATTGAAGTGAAAATAGGATAATATGTAATGCAAACTATTTTGTTGAAAAGTATTTCAAGGATTCATGATTACCTTGTATTACACATTTTATTAAGCAGAATACATTACAAGCAGTGTTGGGCATTAAAAAATTATTTTTCAATTAAATTGAAGTGCAATTAACAATTAATTAATTGTTAATTAGAAAAGTGCAATTAACAATTATTTAATTGTTAATTGTAAAAATACAATTAACAATTGTACTTATAAATGACTGCGGCGTATAATTATAAAGCTATACAACCAGTTTAACCGCATAAGTTTATTTTATTTATGAAAAATCATTTTTAATTTCAAAGAGAAATAATTTAATATTTCTAACTTTTGGATGACGTATGAAAAGGTTGAATATATGAAGAGTGATGGTCTATATATGAATGGATGACGTATGGAGGGTGAAAAATATGAAGAGTAATGACGAACGGAAAAAATAAAAGTGTCCAGGAGCGGGAATCGAACCCACAACCTTCTGCTTACCGGGCAGGTGCCATGTCCACTAGGCTATCCTGGACGATATTTCTCCGTTCGTAACTAATATTTAAACTGACTAATGATACTTATAAATGACTGCGGCGTATAATTATAAAGCTATACAACCAGTTTAACCGCATAAGTATATAAGTCATATATAGACCATCACTCTTCATATATTCAACCTTTTCATACGTCATTCAAAAGTTAGAAATATTAAATTATTTCTCTTTGAAATTAAAAATGATTTTTCATAAATAAAAGAAACTTATGCGGTTAAACTGGTTGTATAGCTTTATAATTATACGCCGCAGTCATTTATAAGTATTATTAGTCAGTTTAAATATTAGTTACGAACGGAAAAATATCGTCCAGG
This sequence comes from Cordylochernes scorpioides, assembly GCA_030710605.1. Lineage (NCBI taxonomy): Eukaryota > Metazoa > Arthropoda > Arachnida > Pseudoscorpiones > Chernetidae > Cordylochernes > Cordylochernes scorpioides. The sequence continues at coordinate 64,593,479 of CP092876.1, read as the reverse complement.
ATAGCCTAGTGGACATGGCACCTGCCCGGTAAGCAGAAGGTTGTGGGTTCGATTCCCGCTCCTGGACACTTTTATTTTTTCCGTTCGCCATTACTCTTCATATTTTTCACCCTCCATACGTCATCCATTCATATATAGACCATCACTCTTCATATATTCAACCTTTTCATACGTCATCCAAAAGTTAGAAATATTAAATTATTTCTCTTTGAAATTAAAAATGTTTTTTTCAGAAATAAAAGAAACTTATGCGGTTAAACTGGTTGTATAGCTTTATAATTAACAATTGATTAATTGTTAATTGTGAAAATTACAATTAACAATTAATAAATTGTTAATCTTTAATAAATCATTCTAATTAATATTTGTCCAACACTGATTACAAGTATAATACAATATAATGCGGCATGTGATTGTAAAACGACATTTAAATTATTCCGCATGTGTTTCTTTTGAACGAAAAATCAAAATTTATTTTAAAGATAAATAACGATTATTTCTAACATTTCATACCTCTTCCCTAAGGTTAGAAATAATCGTTATTTCTCCTTAAAATAAGCTTTGATTTTTCGTTCAAAAGAAACACATGCGGGATAATTTAAATGTCGTTTTACATTACCAGTATAATCATGATTAAGCTACAATATATTTTACAAATTTGAAAAGTAACATATTACAATACAATCTATGTTTTTACTACCCAACTATGAATTATAATCGAAAAAGAAAATCATTCTAAAGTACGTATTTACCATGGCTGTAGAAGTACAAGATATTAGGTAGTGTCAAGTAGATATTTTTCTAGGGAGATTTTTCATTGATGCCAGAGGTTGAGATTTATAATTCATAGGAGAGTGGCCATTCGAAATCTTTCTTATCAGAAAGCTGATCAGATGAAGAGGAGACTATCTACTGTTTGGATTTAATTCTATCAGTTGGGTTAAATAAGGTCCTGTTTCGAAATGCTTATGCTTTGCTTGGCCATGGCCAGTTAGGATGGTTGTTTATGTGCACTCATGTTAGATTCCTTGAAGGATGGAGATCTTGACGTGGCTGTAAATCTTCTAACATTGTTGGTTGTATAATCAATAATGCATAGGTCTATCCATAGATTCTGAGTTAATCGGATTTCTTTTATTGTGGACAAATCTTTATGGAAAGATTTTAAAGAGCGTTTATAAGTTAGAAAGTTCCATAGGCATAGTTCTTTGGGTTTATAGTTCATTTCCCGGAATACTGCTGCATGCAGAAGTCGCTACTCCCACCAGTTTTTAATTTGATATCGTGCAAAACAACCCATATCTCTGGTAATTTGTACACTTGCATTTATTGTGAATTATATCACAAAGTTACAGACACGCAATATATTTTTGTTTGGGGTTAATTGGTAAAGAGATTTAATTTGTATTATGATTATCCAATTAATTAATTTTAGTTAAAATTAACAAATGATTGATTAAAAAATGGAAAATCAATTTATACCTGTATCGTGAAATATATGATAACATATTATAACATAAGACCATATACAACACCGAATTTTACAAACTCCAACTCATGCAAAATTCATAAGAAAGAAATAGAAGAGTTAATCGACAAAATTAATGTAAATAAAGCTCCTGGTCTAGACAATATTAGTAATAATATGATAAAGAATGCTATTCAACTGATACTTCCGATTTTACACTCAATATTTAATAAATGTATTCAAATAGGATACTTCCCTAAAAAATGGAAAACAGCAGCACTCAAAATAATAGCCAAACCCGGCAAAACCAATTATGAATCAGCTAAAAGCTACCGTCCGATAACTTTATTATCAAATTTTTCAAAGATTCTAGAAAAAATTCTCAAAAATAAAATCTATGAATTTTATATTCAAAACAATCTGTTAAGCTCGAGGCAGCACGGATTTATCAAGTCTAAGTCAACTATCACTGCTTTGAATACTATAATCGATGTATTAATGGAGCATAAGCAAAAAGAACTGTCTGCACTAGTTACAATAGATATCTCGGGGGCTTTTGATAATGCCTGGTGGCCAGCGATCATCAAAAGAATAGACTCAGATAATTTACCGGAAAAACTGATCAAAATTCTACAATCATATTTAAATTCCAGGTTCATTTCTTTCAGTTACGACAATCTAACAACTTCAAAGCCAATTACCAAGGGGTGTCCTCAGGGCGGTCCGCTTTCTCCACTTCTATGGACAATTTTGTTGAATGATTTGCTGATGAATTTGCAGGTGCCCAATTGTGAGTTGATTTGTTATGCGGATGATATTTCTATCATATGCTGGAATAAAGATCTAGCATCACTAAAAATAGTTATAGAGGAAGCATTAAATACTATCGAATTGTGGTGTATTAAGAACAAGTTAGAAATCAGTTCCGAAAAAACAAACATTTTATATTTGCATAATAAAGAAAAGATCCCAGTTAAATTTAAGAGTGGATTAATTTCACCAGTAAAAAAATAAAAATTTTAGGAATAACAATTGCAAATCATAGAAGAAAAAACAAATTAAATTTTGCTTTTCATATAGAGGAAATAGTGAGCAGAACTCTAAGAATAAAAAATTTTCTATTCTCTCTGTGCAGCAAATCATGGGGTTTGAGCTCCCATAAAAGAATTACATTGTACAAATCTTTATTCAGATCAACTTTAACATATGGATCAGAAATATGGTTCAAATTTTTAAATAAAAAATCGATACAAAAATTAAACTGAATGCAATATCAGATATTATTATGGAGCATTCAAGCTTACAAGACAACTTCGTACAACTGTGTTCACAGTTTGGCTAAAACTCCATTGATTGCAGATTACATTGAAGCAAAAAATATGAAATATGACTTAAATAACTTATCGTTCGAGGACAAGCAAAAATACAACATCGATATTCCCTTTATAATTAAATCCTATATAGACGAAAGAATGTTGCTCTTACTGAATAATACAAACGAGACATTTACAAGTTTTTTCAACCGGGGTATTCCTAATTATTTTCGCCCTAATTTCCACAACACACAATTTGTAACCAACCATGGTAATTTCGGAAGTTTTCTGGAAAGAATCCGCGCATCGGAGGATCCGGGCTGTTTTTGTGGATGCCGCATTCAAGATTCCACTCACCTTTTACTTAAGTGCCCAGCATTTCAAGACTACAGACTCAATAACTGTATCCTCTGTACCGAACCAAGAGAAATGATATCCAGCAGGGATTCATACATTGTATTCAATATATTTTGTAAATTTATATCAAAGTTTTTAATTAATCTCAAGTGTTAGGAATAATTAACTATGTGCTGTATATATGATTCTTTTTTTTTCCTTTTTCCTTTATTTTGAGGTGTGTTTAAATTAAATTACCTATGTATATAGTATGCTTGTTTGAAATCAATTTCAAAAATATGTAAATGCCTTGAGCATATGTTTTTTGATATGTAAATAGATTCTCTCTCTCTCTCTCTCTTGTATTGCTTTCCTTTGGGCGTCAGTGTCCTTGGCGGGACATCGCGCTTTGTATTTACAGTTGAATAAAGTTGAATATACATATTTATTGAATATATGCTTGATATGATATTGAAATTAGATTATTGATTCATAACAGAAAATTAATATATTTATTGAATTTCAGAAAATTTTTGCCTGTAATTCCAAAGGGTTTTTAGATATGAACCTGAATATTCGGATATCTAACTTGTTTATGGTGTTGAACAATCTTTGAAAAGTCAATTGGCAACTCCCAAAGGTTTCCTAGATGACCTAGTGTAACACCAAAGATTCAAATAGAAACATAGAAATTGGTTCATTCCTGGCTACCCCCCAGTAATCTGTATGTTTGCAATGTTCGTTAGACTGAGCGAGTGTACAAAATTCCATACTTATATGTGGTCTGGAAGCATATTCAAATTTAATCTCATATTTTGAAACTCAATTTGGAAATCTGTCTGTTTCCGGCCACCCTGACAACCCAAATGTATGAAAATATTGTCAAGTAGCTCTGCAACTCCGGCCACAAGAAGCTCCATGGGACACCTGTCAATTATCCCTGGACTCCGGGGGGGACTACAGGTGTGAGGGGTTCTCGGAATCTTATCGGAAAATAAGGAAAACGGGACGCCTCGGTGGCTGACCACTCTCATTATTATTTTTTTTTACCTTGGGATAAGTTGTTATATTTTCTGGCTCTCTCTCCCAATAAATACCGCTTGTATATAATTTTATTGGAGAACTAAAAGGTAAATACCCTTTATAATAAATTAATTATCCCCATATTTGCCCTTGCTTTATTTATCTACGCGACAATATTTCAACTTGCATGTTCATCGGGTTTCAAAGGGTATAAAATATTTCAGATTTCTATGTGCTAAAGAAGTATATTAAACATTGATTAGAAGATTTGTGGACAGGCAGACATGGGAGCAAGTTAAATAAAAACTTTTAATGAATAGTGTTAGTGTAAGAGCCTGCAGTTGTGAGCGGGGCCATCTAAGTGAAATAACTCTCCATTCATTATACTTTTAACACAAGGTAGTGTTTTTGTTATATTTTAAAACCTGATAAAAGTGAATACATATTAAATTTAAAAATCGAAAGGTTTGCTTATTTTAAAATGTAGAGACTTTTGGATAACCTTGTGTTAGATATATTAATTGTTTATATGTTAACCATAATAGAAATATATTAGATATATTTATACACACACCTTCATTTATATTTTATTAGTGTCAATATAATTAATCACGTATATGTGAGACTTGAAATGTAACTTAATTTAAATATCTCTCTATTCAGGTTTCTATGGAGACAAGTTTTCATTCAATTGTTAGAGAGCGATAAGACTTGACGCTTTACTACGAAGTAAAGACAAATATATCGCAATGGATAATTATTTCGAGGATGCCCTCATCAGAAGTCTGAATGACGACTTCAGAAAGCTGTACCGAGAAATGGTCAGCAACCAGCTGCTACTGGACGCGCTGGACGCGAAGATGGAAGAAGCAAAGAATAAGCTTAACGAGGAGCCCATCTTCAAGAAAATGTCGAAGGAGGCTGTCAAGAAGCTGAGGACGCCAAAGAAGTTTTGGTAGAAGTCCTCACTTCTTCAAGTGATCATCGCGGAGGCTGAGTACTGAAGTACTCCTTTTCTTTCAGAGCACCTCCTCCAGTTAAAGATGTTGGCCTCAACATTCTGGCAAATTTTTGCCCATAACAAGCGAGCTTTTATTCCGCTTGAAGTGCTCAAGGCCACTCACCACGTGCCCTCTTCGCCCTACCTATGCCATAGCCAAATAGGTTGCTTGTGTTTATTGCCTATCTCCAACATATTGCCCCACTCCAACTGGGCTCTTTATCCTTGTCCCTTCGCCCCCACCACCTGGGCCCTTTCCACTTAGCCCCAAACCACCTGGGCTTTTCCTCCTCCACCCTTAGCCCTCACCACCTGGGCCCTTTCCACTTGGCCCCAAACCACCTGGGCTTTTCCTCCTCCACCCTTAGCCCTCACCACCAGGGCCCTTTCCACATGGCCCCAAACCACCTGGGCTTTTCCTCCTCCACCCTTAGCCCTCACCACCAGGGCCCTTTCCACATGGCCCCAAACCACCTGGGCTTTTCCTCCTCCACCCTTAGCCCTCACCACCAGGGCCCTTTCCACTTAGCCCCAAACCACCTGGGCTTTTCCTCCTCCACCCTTAGCCCTCACCACCAGGGCCCTTTCCACTTAGCCCCAAACCACCTGGGCTTTTCCTCGTCCAACCTTAGCCCTCACCACCAGGGCCCTTTCCACTTAGCCCCAAACCACCAGGGCTTTTCCTCCTCCACCCTTAGCCCTCACCACCTGGGCCCTTTCCACTTGGCCCCAAACCACCTGGGCTTTTCCTCCTCCACCTTTAGCCCTCACCACCTGGGCTTTTTCTCATTCTCCTTTGGCCCCAAACCACTAGGGCCCTTTCTCCTCCTCCCTTGGCCCCCATCACCTGGGTCTTTTCTCATACTCCTTTGGCCCCAAACCACTAGGGCTCTTCCTCCTCCTCCCTTGGCTCCCACCACCTGGGCTTTTTCTCATTCTCCTTAGGCCTCAAACCACTAAGGCCCTTCCACCTCCTTTCTTGGCCCCCACCACCTGGGCCCTTTCTCATTCTTCCTCAGCCCCAAACCACTAGGGCCCTTACTCCACCTCCCTTGGCCCCCACCACTTGAGCTTTTTCTCATTCTTCTTTGGTCCCAAACCACTAGAGCCCTTCCTTCTCCTCCCTTGGCCCCCACCACCTGGGTTTTTTCTCATTCTCCTTAGGCCTCAAACCACTAAGGCCCTTCCACCTCCTTTCTTGGCCCCCACCACCTGGGCCCTTTCTCATTCTTCCTCAGCCCCAAACCACTAGGGCCCTTTCTCCTCCTCCCTTGGCCCCACACCACCTGGGCCCTTTCTCATTCTCCCTCAGCCCCAACCCACTAGAGCTCTTCCATCCTCCTTCCTTGACCCCCCCCCCCACCTGGGCCTTTTCTCATTCTCCTATAGCCTCAAACCACTAGGGCCCTTCCTCCTCCTTCCTTGGCCTCACAACACCTGGGCCTTTTCTCATTCTTCTTTGGTCCCCAACCACTAGGGCTCTTCCTCCTCCTCCTTTGCCCTCGCCCCCCCCCCCCCCCCCCCCCCCCACCTGGGCCTTTTCTCATTCTCCTATAGTCTCAAACCACTAGGGCCCTTTCTCCTCCTTTCTTGGCCCCCACCACCTGGGCTTTTTCTCATTCTCCTTAGGCCTCAAACCACTAAGGCCCTTCCACCTCCTTTCTTGGCCCCCACCACCTGAGCCCTTTCTCATTCTTCCTCAGCCCCAAACCACTAGGGCCCTTTCTCCTCCTCCCTTGGCCCCACACCACCTGGGCCCTTTCTCATTCTCCCTCAGCCCCAAACCACTAGAGCTCTTCCATCCTCCTTCCTTGCCCCCCCCCTCCCCCACCTGGGCCTTTTCTCATTCTCCTATAGTGTCAAACCACTAGGGCCCTTTCTCCTCCTTTCTTGGCCCCCACCACCTGGGCTTTTTCTCATTCTCCTTAGGCCTCAAACCACTAAGGCCCTTCCACCTCCTTTCTTGGCCCCCACCACCTGGGCCCTTTCTCATTCTTCCTCAGCCCCAAACCACTAGGGCCCTTTCTCCTCCTCCCTTGGCCCCACCACCTGGGCCCTTTCTCATTCTCCCTCAGCCCCAAACCACTAGAGCTCTTCTTCCTCCTCCCTTGCCCCCCCCCCTCCCCCACCTGAGCTTTTTCTCATTCTCCTATAGCCTCAAACCACTAGGGCCCTTCCTCCTCCTTCTTTGCCTCACAACACCTGGGCCTTTTCTCATTCTTCTTCGGTCCCCAACCACTAGGGCTCTTCCTCCTCCTCCCTTGCCCCCGCCCCCCCTCCACCTGGGTCTTTTCTCATTCTCCTATAGCCTCAAACCACTAGGGCCCTTCCTCCTCCTCCCTTGGCCTCCACCACCTGGGCCCTTTCTCATTCTCACTCAGCGCTAAACCACTAGGGCTCTTCCTCCTCCTTCCTTGGCCCCACAACACCTGGGCCTTTTCTCATTCTACTTTGGTCCCCAACTACTAGGGCTCTTCCTCCTCCTCCCTTGGCCCCCACCACCTGGGCCTTTTCTCATTCCTTTTGGCCTCAAACCACTAGGGCCCTTTCTCCTTCTCCAGTGTCCCCACACAACGTGGGCCTTTTCTCATTCTTCTTTGGTTCCAAACCATAGGGCTCTTCCTTCTTCTCCCATGGCCCCAAACCACCTTGTCCTTTTCTCATTCTCCTATAGCCTCAAACCACTAGGGCCCTTCCTCCTCCTCCCTTGGCCTCCACCACCTGGGCCCTTTCTCATTCTCACTCAGCGCTAAACCACTAGGGCTCTTCCTCCTCCTTCCTTGGCCCCACAACACCTGGGCCTTTTCTCATTCTACTTTGGTCCCCAACTACTAGGGCTCTTCCTCCTCCTCCCTTGGCCCCCACCACCTGGGCCTTTTCTCATTCCTTTTGGCCTCAAACCACTAGGGCCCTTTCTCCTTCTCCAGTGTCCCCACACAACGTGGGCCTTTTCTCATTCTTCTTTGGTCCCAAACCATAGGGCTCTTCCTTCTTCTCCCATGGCCCCAAACCACCTTGTCCTTTTCTCATTCTCCTTTGATCCCAAACCACTAGGGCTCTTCTTCCTCCTCCCATGGCCCCCACCACCTGGGCCCTTTCTCATTCTCCCTCAGCCCCAAACCACTAGAGCTCTTACTCCTTCTTCCTTGCCCCCCCCCCCCCCTGGGCCTTTTCTTATTCTCCTATAGTCTCAAACCACTAGAGCCCTTCCTTCTCCTCCCTTGGCCCCCAACACTTGGGCTTTTTCTCATTCTCCTTAGGCCTCAAACCACTAAAGCCTTTCCACCTCCTTTCTTGGCCCCCACCACCTGGGCCCTTTCTTATTCTTCCTCAGCCCCAAACCACTAGGGCCCTTTCTCCTCCTCCCTTGGCCCCCACCACTTGGGCTTTTTCTCATTCTCCTTTGGCCCCAAACCACTAGAGCCCTTCCTTCTCCTCCCTTGGCCCCCACCACTTGGGCTTTTTCTCATTCTCCTTAGGCCTCAAACTACTAAGGCCCTTCCACCTCCTTTCTTGGCCCCCACCACCTGGGCCCTTTCTCATTCTTTCTCAGCCCCAAACCACTAGGGCCCTTTCTCCTCCTCCCTTTGCCCCACACCACCTGGGCCCTTTCTTATTCTCCCTCAGCCCCAAACCACTAGAGCTCTTCTTCCTCCTCCCCCACCTGGGCTTTTTCTCATTCTCCTATAGCCTCAAACCACTAGGGCCCTTCCTTCTCCTTCTTTGCCTCACAACACCTGGGCCTTTTCTCATTCTTCTTCGGTCCCCAACCACTAGGGCTCTTCCTCCTCCTCCCTTTGCCCCACACCACCTGGGCCCTTTCTCATTCTCCCTCAGCCCCAAACCACTAGAGCTCTTCCTCCTCCTCCCTTGCCCCCCCCCCCCCGCCCCCACCTGGGCCTTTTCTCATTCTCCTATAGCCTCAAACCACTAGGGCCCTTCCTCCTCCTCCCTTTGCCCCACACCACCTGGGCCCTTTCTCATTCTCCCTCAGCCCCAAACCACTAGAGCTCTTCCTCCTCCTCCCTTGCCCCCGCCCTCCCTCCACCTGGGCCTTTTCTCATTCTCCTATAGCCTCAAACCACTAGGGCCCTTCCTCCTCCTCCCTTGGCCTCCACCACCTGGGCCCTTTCTCATTCTCACTCAGCGCTAAACCACTAGGGCTCTTCCTCCTCCTCCCTTGGCCCCCACCACCTGGGCCTTTTCTCATTCCTTTTGGCCTCAAACCACTAGGGCCCTTCCTCCTCCTCCCTTGGCCTCCACCATCTGGGCCCTTTCTCATTCTCACTCAGCGCTAAACCACTAGGGCCCTTTCTCCTTCTCCATTGTTCCCACACAACGTGGGCCTTTTCTCATTCTTCTTTGGTCCCAAACCATAGGGCTCTTCCTTCTTCTCCCATGGCCCCAAATCACCTTGTCCTTTTCTCATTCTCCTTTGGTCCCAAACCACTAGGGTTATTCCTCCTCCTCCCATGGCCCAAAACCACCTGGTCCTTTTCTCATTCTCCTTTGGCCCCAAACGACTAGGGCTCTTCTTCCTCCTCCCTTGGCTCCCACCACCTGGGCTTTTTCTCATTCTCCTTTGGCCCCAAACCACTAGGGCTCTTCCTCCTCCTCCCTTGGCCCCACAACACCTGGGCCTTTTCTCATTCCCTTTGGCCTCAAACCACTAGTGCCCTTTCTCCTCCTCCCTTGTTCCCACACCACCTGGGCCTTTTCTCATTCTCCTTTGGCCCCAAACAATAGGGCTCTTCCTCCTCCTCCCTTGGCCTCCACCACCTGGGCCCTTTCTCATTCTCACTCAGCGCTAAACCACTAGGGCACTTCTTCCTCCTCCCATGGCCCCAAGCCACCTGGTCCTTTTTTCATTCTCCTTTGGTCCCAAACCACTAGGGCTCTTTCTCCTCCTCCCATGGCCCAAAACCACCTGGTCCTTTTCTCATTCTCCTTTGGCCCCAAACGACTAGGGCTCTTCTTCCTCCTCCCTTGGCCCCACACCACCTAGGCCTTTTCTCATTCTCTTTTGGCTCCAAACCACTAGGGCCCTTCCTCCTCCTCCTTCTTTGGCCCCCACCACCTGGGCCCTTTCTCATTCTCCCTCAGCCCCAAACCAATAGGGCACTTCCTCCTCCTTCCTTGGCTCCACACCATCTCTTTCTCCTACTGGGCTAAAGTCTTCTTATTCTCCTCCCCTCCTTTGCCACTTCTTCTTTCCATTGTATCGTACCTCCTGGATAGGTTCTCTTGTATCTATCATTGAAGATAGTCATAACAACGTTTGGAGTCAGACTCAATTTTTGATTCAACTCATCTGTTGCAGAATGTTGAAAGATATGAGAAATGAAAATTTTTGAATAAAAATATACTTTTACTCTCTATATTTTCAACTGTCAGGAACTTCTCAGATGGCGCCCCTGCTCTTGTACGCTCAACGCGGGCTGTGCTGCTAGACGCACAAAACCTCGGGATATTCTGCCAGCGACTCCTGCAGGAAAATGCCAGATCCATATATCATGCGGTGTACGAGGCGGAGACCATCGTTCTGAGGGGCTCAACAACGCCCATTACCCGCCTAAACAGCCAGAGTGCGCGCCGGACACTGGACGCGGCACGGCTCCAGGCCCATCCTGCTGCAGAACTGGCTGCGCGGTGGGATCCTACCGTAGATGTGCCCCGCTCCATCTCCTGGGCTGACCTGCGTCGCAATTGCTTCTCGGGGCACGACGCAGATGTCGCTCTACGATTGGCCCTCCACGCGCTGCCACATCCTGACCATCCTGCCTCGAGGCGTGCCAACTATGGGTCCAGCGAGGGTCGCTGACCCACAGATATTGGAATTGCCGAGCCGTGCGACCCCTGCTCCGGGAGGTGTTTGCCTCCTGCGAAATGCCCCTGGATCTGCAGGCCTGGCTTTCGGCGTCGGCCTCGATCCCGAGGGAATGAAGATCACTAGTGTGGCGAAGGCTACTATCTACAAGTACCATCTTGGTCTTGAGGTGGGCAAAGCCAGCCAACACCTAGACCTGCCCACTCTGAGGGAAAGAACTCTCGCAGTCCACCGGTGGCGAAGTCGTTCCCGCGGTTGGCGACACCAATAAAGACCTTGTATATATTTCTGTATATATGTATATTTATCAATTATTTTATATATTTACATTTATTTATTCATATATTTTATCATATTCATGTATTTAACCTTATATAATTATATATGAGCGATGTAATAAAGTAGTTTCAATCTCAATCTTTATTTTAAATTCTACATCATACCACACATTCTGATATTTAGAACTATCTTCACACTTTTTATTTAAAATATCATGGAGATTGACTTATTTGTGAATATAAAAATTGCTAAATATTGAATATTATTTATATTTATTTGATGTAAAATAATATAATTTTATCATTAGTATGTCACAATCTAGATGTTTATGTATAATATTGAACTTTAGAATATTCAAGAATAAAGTTTTAGAAATTGCGTCCAAGGCCTACGTTTCTTGTACTGGCCCAACATCTCAACAGTAAGTACAAGTTACCAAACAGGGCTCTGGCAACATGTAGACATATAATTCACTTACAGTTGAGCAGTTCACTCATATCATCATGGCCAAATGAACATTGTATAAATCGATTTATAAAATAGCGGTGAAGCAATTGTGATGTAATTGTAAATATTCAGAGAATTTAGAAGAGTAATTATCATAATGTTTTATTTATGGTTTTGCATATAGACAGCTCGAGTTAGGATATATATAGAGATAATTGGAAGTTGTTAGTTAGTTAGAAAGTTCCGTTTCTTAAATAAAGAATTGTTCATCATCGTATCCCGATTCCTTAGAGAAACAAAGCATGGTGGCAGCGGTAAAAGCGTAAAAGCAATTGTTAAAATTATAAAGTTGAAATATAAGTAAATTATTTTTTAAGAAAAGAAAAATGGCTAATTATATGCAAATTGCTGCTCCAGAAGGATTTAATTTTGGTAAACCTAATGAATGGCCGATAGGCCTTTCAGGACTTTCAGAGAAAAGTGAGAATGAGCAAGTAAATGCTCTGATTTACATTATGGGCGATAAGGCAGAAGAAATTTTGATCTTATTTAATTTAAGTGAAGCACAAATTAATGACTATAAACTTGTAGTGTCCAAATTTCAGGACTATTTTATAGGAAAAAGAAACGTTATATATGAAAGAGCAAAATTTAATAGAAGAAGTCAAGGGGAGACTGAACCTGTAGAGGAATTTATGACCAATCTCTACGTCCTGGCAGAGAACTGCAGCTATGGTATCTTAAAAGAAGAGATGATCAGGGATCGGTTGGTAGTTGGAGTGAAAAACTTTAATCTTTCTGAGAAATTACAGTTGGAATCGGAACTAACCTTGGAGAAGGCAATCCAGATAGTGCGCCAATCAGAAAGTGTAAAAAATCAACAAAAAGAAATTAGGCAAGACACTGAAAATCGGAAAGTGGATGTGATAGACAGGAAAGGAGGGAGAAATGGCACAATTTTTCAGAAAACAAGAATGAAAGGTACAAAAACGTACAATTCTAATTTTCCAAAGAATCATCAAGGATGGTCTTCTAATGAGAAACGTAAATGTTTCCGATTTGGATATTAGCATGGACATTCGAAAGAACAATGTCCTGCTAAGGATGCTATTTGCAACAAGTGCAGAAAGAAAGGTCATTTTGCCAAGGTTTGTCACACTAAAACCATACAAGAAGTATCAAGCTCCCAAAAATAATGCATTCATTGGAATAGTGGGAATGCAGGAGAATGCGGAAGATAAGTGGTGTGAAGTGATAAAGGTGAATGACCAGCCAATAAAATTTAAAATCGATACAGGAGCAGAGGTTTCGGTTATGCCAGAAGGGATTTACTTGCAACATTTTGGATATCTTAAGACGGAGAAGGCCGATAAGAATCTTTTTGCTGTTTCCAAGAAGATAGAGGTAAATGGAATGTTCCAGGCTTTTTTGGAATCAAAAAGGCAGAAGTGCGAAGAGAGCATCTACATCGTTAAAGGGGTTGCCCGACCTTTACTAAGCTGTAGGGCTAGCGAGATCCTAGATCTCGTTAGGAGGATAAATATTGTCGAAGATCATGCTCCTACCAAGCTAGACCCAATGCTCAAATTTCCTAAGTTATTTACTGGACTGGGAAAAATAGATATTCCATACGAAATAAAGTTGAAAGAAGGGGCAAAACCTTATTCGATTAATACACCAAGAAGAGTACCTATACCTCTAATGAAAGAACTTCAAATGTAACTGGAGATAATGACATCAAATGGCGTAATTGAAAAAGTTGAGGGTTCTTCTGAATGGTGTTCGCCCATGGTTCTCGTTGCAAAACCTTCGGGAAAATTAAGAATATGTGTCGATCTCTCGATACACAATCAAAATATTCTAAGGGAAATACACCCGATCCCGGTGGTAGAACATACGCTACCCAGTTGAAAGGAGCTAAATTATTCACAAAGTTGGATGCCAATAGTGGATTCTGGCAAATACCACTGTCTTCAGAGTCGTCAGCACTTACCACATTTATCACTCCATTTGGGAGATTTCGGTTTAAGAGGTTACCTTTCGGTATCTCTTCCGCTCTGGAAATTTTTCAGAAAAGAATGGGTCAAATATTGGAAGGACTGGAAGGAACTCTGTGCCATATGGATGATATAATGGTTTATGGTTCATGCCAAGAAGAACATGATAAAAGACTCGAAACAGTATTAACAAGAGTTTTTCTAAATCGGGACTTACCTTGAACAAGGATAAATGCAAATTTGCAGTTACAACTATTAAGTTTTTAGGTCATCAAATTGATCCTAACGGGATTCATGTAGACCCCAAAAGAAAACGAGCTATACTGGTGTTTCCCAAACCGAGATCTGTCAAGGAACTAAAACAATTTTTAGGAATGGTAAATTTTTCAGCTAGATTTGTCCCCAACTTAGCGGAGATATCGCATCCATTGAACAAGTTACTGTCAAAGAAAGAAGAATGGATTTGGGGAGATGATCAAGATCGGGCATTTGACCAAATAAAGAAAAGTCTTACTTCTGCGCAAGGGCTAGCCTTGTATGATCCTTCTTTGCCTATCACAGTATCAGCCGATGCTTCATCTTTTGGGCTAGGCGCAGTAATATGGCAAACCAAAGATGGACTGAGACAAGTCATCGCATATGCTTCTAGAACGCTCTCTGAAACAGAAAAGCGTTATGCTCAAATCGAAAAAGAGGCGCTGGCTATCACCTGGGCTTGTTCGAAATTCAAGCAATACATCCAAGGCCTGGTGATCACTCTTGAAACCGACCACAAACCACTAGTACCGATCTTTACTTCCAAAAACATCGATGATCTCACACCTAGGATTCAGAGATTGAGACTACGGATTATGAGATATTCGTATAAGATCGTACATACGCCAGGAAAGAACTTGATAGTGGCGGATGCGCTATCTAGATCACCTAGGATGAAAGTCGGGACTCAGGAATTGGAGGAGGAGTTATGTGCCTACGTTCAACAGGTTGTCTCATTTATGCCCATATCTGATGTCCGAGTAAAGGAAATAAAAGAAAGTCAAGACAAAGACCAGGTTATACAAAACATTATGAAATACACCCAGGAAGGATGGCCGGAGAGAACAAATGTCTCCATGTCCGAAAGTCAATATTGGCCAGCAAAGGATGATTTCTCCGTTGAGAATGGTATTCTCCTGAAAGGGTCAATATACGTTATCCCAGAGAATATCAGGAAAGGGTTGCTCCAAAGAATCCATGAAGGACACCTTGGGATAGTGAAATGTCGTGAAAGGGCCAAAGGATCCGTCTGGTGGCCCCGGATCACAAGCGAAATTGAGGAGATGGTCCGAACATGTCCTATGTGTATTGAGGAAAGAATAAATCGACATCAGCCACTATTACCCTCAGAGCTTCCAAATTGTCCTTGGGAGAAAGTTGGGGTTGACCTCTTTACACTAAAGGGCCAAAACTATTTGTTAATAACAGACTATTATTCAAGATACCCAGAAATTGCAAGATTAGAGGACATGACAGCAGCTTCTGTAATAGTCCACTGTAAGTCCATCTTTGCAAGGCACGGAATTCCTTTGGAAGTTCGGAGTGACAATGGCCCCCAGTTCGGATCACTATTCAAAGAATTTGCCCACGATTACGGATTTACTCATGTCACCTCCAGTCCAAGATACCCGCAGTGTAACGGCTTCATAGAATCTTTTGTAAAAATTGTTAAAGAAAGAATTAGCAAGTCAAAGGATCCATATCTGGCTTTGCTGGCATATCGAGCTACACCACTTGCAAATGGCTTCAGCCCAGCATAACTTAGCATGGGACGGCGGGTTCGCACCACCATTCCAACACCAACGAAACAACACCAACCACCCAATCTAAAGAATTTGAAAAATCAAGTAGCTATTCAAAGGGAAAAACAAAAATACTACTTTGATCGAGCAAAAGGAGTATGATAACTGCCTCCATTGGATGTAAATGATCGAGTTTGGCTGACGGACCTTAAAACTCCCGGAATCATCATTTCCAAAGCAGATACTCCTAGATATTATATGGTTGATACACCGAGAGGAAGTGTTAGAAGAAATCGCTTCCATCTACTTCCTACTGGTCAGAGGTCTCCAGGGTCTCCACACTTCGAGCCAGACGAAGAGCTATATATAAATTACCCAGAAGCCAACACACACACTTCAGATGTTCCTGCGGATGTGACCGATTCATCAACATCTCCTAAAGAAGAACTTTATAAGACTCGCTCTGGAAGAACAGTTCGTCCGCCCAGACATTTTGGAGATGACTAGAGCTAATCTCTAAGAGGGGAGATATGATGTAATTGTAAATATTCAGAGAATTTAGAAGAGTAATTATCATCATGTTTTATTTATGGTTTTGCATATAGACAGCTCGAGTTAGGATATATATAGAGATAATTGGAAGTTGTTAGTTAGTTAGAAAGTTCCGTTTCTTAAATAAAGAATTGTTCATCATCGTATCCCGATTCCTTAGAGAAACAAAGCAGCAACTAAGAATAAAATATTGATGAATTAACTAATAAATTGTTCTTCAGTTACTGAACAATAGATGTTCTGTTATAATATTGTGTCCATACCTCATATGACATGTCTTTGTTACCCTCGATGGTGAACACACTTGACGCATTTAGGCATTTCTCTATATTGAAATTTGTGTAGTCATAGTTTTAAGACCTGTGAAATATCCAAGATGCCTCGAATACCCGGTAGACCTATATTTTGTAATCTCGTCGTATATGTCTGTGGTGGTGTAAATTTATTTGTACTCAATTCCTTTAGGAAGCGTCACTTGTAGACTATTTGAAGTCCCTTCCTCGTTTTATGTTTACATAAGTTTCACAAGTAAGGGCAGAATCGTCCAATACAGTGTTAGAGCTTTCAAAACGCGGTCTGGGGGATTATATTGGTGAAACTGCTAAGAGGGTTCCCCACTGATAAGACAAACCCTTCCAATATTATCTCGCACGAGTAAGGACAATAGTAAGTTTGTTTTATATAAAAAATAAAAAATAAAAACGTGCCTTATAGTTTTTTGTTGTTGTTGTCGTGTCCAATGAAGAGTCTCAGATGTCCCTATGCATTTATATTACAGCAGTCGCAATGTCCTCTATCTTGGATCCGTAAAGTTGCTGTTCTGGGTCCATGTCAATTTTGTGCAAGGCTAATGCCATTTCTGAACATGAGAATATGTGAGTAGGTGTTAGTTCCACACCAGGACAGTTGCTGCATGTCCTATATGTTGTTGTGCCATCTGGATGTATTGTCATTCCTTTATAGTATTTCCTTCTGAGTCTTGTTATATTTTTTGTAATACTTCTCTCAGAGTTTATTACTCATATTACAACTCTGAACACTCGGATTTTCCTGGAAAATCTCTTAAGGATTTCTTGAAAAAAGCCATGGTCTACCTGTGCTGTGTGAGCAGAAGAGCTTAAATTGACTTGTTCCATTATATGTATGTTCCATATGTAAATACCTGTTTTTTTCCTCTTTTCGCTCTCCACTTCTTCCATCCATATTTCCAATTTTTTTTTTTTTTTTTTGACGTGACAACGTCTTAAATTAGGTTGCGGCTGGGAGTCACTTATGAAAAAGTGTAACGCCCGGTAACGTTACGATGAGTCACCGAACGAGAGTGCTGCGCGCGCAGCTGCGCGCGCAGCGCTAGAGAATTAGGCGCATTGAATCGGCGCATGCTTGTCTCTGTCTTTGTCTTTCTCGAACGTTCTTGGCGTTGGAAAAACAAGAAAGCGTCATAATACAAGTTCACACGTGTGGTTAAAGTATCGTCAGCTGTGTCTGTAGTGAAAGTTGTTTTCATTGATGAAATCAGCATGTTGAGTGCAGCTATACTTGGAAAAATCAATTATCGACTACAGCAGATTACCGGTATTTACGATCAACCATTCGGAGGCATTCACATGATCTTATGCGGCGATTTCAGACAGCTGCCACCTGTGCGCGCTAGTCCGTGTTACACAGTACCACACAACCAACTCGGAGGACCTGTACTCTGGCAAAGCATCAACTACTTCCCATTAGTCCATGTTGTCCGACAAACTGACGAGCTGTTTTCGACGATTCTCACCAAAATTGGAGATGGACTCAAACTAAGTGTCAATAATATCGCACTTATTGAGTCCAGGCACAAATCTGAAGTCTGGTGCAAAGAGAACGTACCCAACGCTGTCAGATTGTATTACAGCAACCATGAAGTAGATTCATACAATCGAAATGCAATTCAAAACGCACACAACTGTATCGCCACTGATATTATGCTTGGGTATTCCAGCAATTCTGAAAAGAGCCGGGAGCAAGGGAAACTTCACAAGATGTCGGTTGCAGAAACCGACGGATTGCCATACATGTTGCCATTAGCAGTAGGATATCCGTACATGATTACATCTAACATAGACGTCGCCGATGGATTGGTAAATGGGGCTATTGGAGTTTTGCTATACATTGAACGTCAGCCAGCCAATGCAGATGACCGTTCTGCTCCAGGAGGACCATCGACCAGCACAAGTTTGCCGCCAGCTGAAGATGAAATCGCCACTCTATGGTTCCAGTTTGAAGACAAAAATACGGGTACCAAAGCAAAAATCAAATGTCGACCACATGTGCACAGCAAACCAAACACCTTATCCGTCGATTGGGTGCCAGTGCACAAGAAAGTGGTAAACATTTCGTTGACAAAAACAGTGAAGTGCAAGCGAAAACAATTTCCTTGCGTGCCTGCTTGTGCAATTACGATCCACAAGGCCCAGGGTGGGACGTTTACTACAATTGTTTACAAGTACTCCTCAAAACAACCACAGCAATTGGTATATGTAGCCATGAGCCGCGTCACAAGTATCGACGGATTGTACATCATAACAGAAAAGGACTCTCCATTGGTTTTCAAACATGGCCGAGATGGAAACGACTCACAGACTACTCGAGATATTCGCAATGAATACTTACGACTTCGTGGACACACTCTAGACACAATTACCAAACAAGCCGTAAAATTCTGTGACGACGCAACCGACGCTGGACAACTTATTGTAACGAACATCAACTGTCAAAGTTTAAGTGCCCATGCCGCGGACATTGAAACAGATACAGTGATACCACGATCCGACTATTTAGAATTGACTGAAACGTGGATGCGCGACACTTGTGAACCAACTCCAATCAAGGGTTATGAGTGCGTTTCCAGGGAAAATAATCGACCTAACTCAGATACCAACGCGGCTGGTGGAGTGGCGATCTATCGTAAATTATCATCGACATCTACGGCGGAAGTGTTCCAAGTTGCGATTACAGACGTAACTCGTGTCATTAAAACCAAGGGTGACATGTGCATGACTGAAGTTACTTGCTTCGCCGCTAATACTAGCTTCAAGTTTATACTCGGTGCTGTATATATTCATCCAGGAGCTAGTATGCAGGATATTGGAATGTTACTATGGCAAGGACTCGGTCCGTACATTCACAACAGCCAGTACGTGCCACCGTTCGTGCAAATTGATTCTAGTATACCGATTCTTCTGTGTGGTGATTTTAACAAAAACGTAAAGCCTGACAACTCGTTTCTTAATTTCATGAAAAATACGTATAATCTTGATTGCGTATCAAACGTTTCTAAGTCAACTACGTTAAAAGGAACAACTATCGACTTGACTTTCGCAAGACACATTACAGCAGAAACACTTCCTTTCATTTCATATTTCTCCTATCATCGTCCTATCCTCAACAAAATCACTCAAATAGGAATTAGTTAAGTTTAAGTTTACATGTACAATGTTTTAGTAAACAAAATATATTTCTATAGTTAAAATTTGTGCAATTCTTATTTTCATTCAATTCCTTGTTCCTATTGTGCAATTTAATTATATTCACATATCAATAAATATTCTACCGTTGTCACGTAAAATCTTCGCCCGTAAAACCGACTTTACAGGCAACCATTGTTTTTTCCAAATCCATATTCTTATTTTCCATAGGGTCATTCAAATAATAATCTGTATATATTTATCATGTGTATATAATCTTTCTCCATTTTTACCCCTTTGTATATTTCCCACTTTGATAGGTTTCTCCGCATTGTAACCCCAAGGAGAATCCTCTGTAAGACCTGTGTGTCTTAATAAAGGTTTCTCTGTGTGTGTGTGTTTATCACTCATATTTGATATTTTCTTATTTTTTGTTGAATTATCTTGTATTTTGCCAAAGCATCAGCGTCAAATACTGACATTTGTTCTTTCCTTTGGCTCAACTTTCTGGCTTCCTTTGCTAATTCATCTGCCATCTCATTACCTTCGATCCCAACATGGGCAGAAATCCATTGTAGAATGCAGTTCTTCTCCAAGGTTCCAGTTGGGTAAGTAATGAGTGTATTTTCTGCGTGATTCTAGTATTGTCCTTCTGAATTGCATCTAGTGCGGATCTGGAGTCGCTGTATATTACAATTCCTTCTGCCTTATAGTTTCACATTTAACATTGAATAGATAATATGTTTTATTAGGCGACAAAATACATGTAAATTATGTTTATTCGGAACCCATTGACTCGGTTATCTTAGGCAACTAGAGTTCCGAGAAATTTTGAATTTAGATGTCGATATGAAAAGGTGAAAAATTAGGATTCCTAAAATTTAAAATTCCAATCGTTTCTAAAAAATAAAGGAATCAACATGAATTTCTAAATTTTAAATTAAGCACAATCTCACTATTATTAAACCTTAAAATATAGAGTATAAGAAATTTTTAAATATTTTTTTATTTTGATATCATTTTGAAAAAAATATGGAATTCTAGAAATTATCAAAATGAGAAAGTTCAAATTGGTGTCAAAACAAAAGAATTAAATGAGTATTTCAAAGGCAGTAAAATAAGAACCCATATTATAGAAATTATAATTTTGAAATTTTGTTCCTGGATAAAATAAATATGGAACATAAATGCGAACATTTGAGATTCCCCAATGTTTACATTCCTATATATTATATTGAAAAAATACACGCTGGGAAATAAATAGGAAGATTGGCTGATAAATTATAACACCTCTTAGACAAATCTTTCTATACACACTGGTCTAACTATTTTATTTTACCTGTAATTCATGGAAATATTTTACTGGTAGGAATTACATTCTATAAAAGAGCACCACTCCCCTTATAAAATAGATGCGACTACTTTCTCTAATTAGAAAAATATTTAATTTATATTTATTTCAATATATGGCGCAAGCAATCAACAAACTTTAGTGACACAATAAGGAGATTCTTTTTTGTGTTCACTAACTTGTCTCTCATACCTGAATGTGTACAAAATTGTGGAAACTCTTAACCTGTAGCAATACTTCATTTCAAACCACAGAACCATTCCTAATGTGAACCATGGATCTGTAACAATACTTCTTTTCAGATCACGGAGCCGTTCCTAATGTGAACCCTGGACCTGTAACAATACTTCATTTCAAACCACAGAACCATTCCTAATGTGAACCATGGATCTGTAACAATACTTCTTTTCAGATCACGGAGCCGTTCCTAATGTGAACCCTGGACCTGTAACAATACTTCATTTAAAACCACAGAACCATTCCTAATGTGAACCATGAATCTGTAACAATACTTCATTTCAGATCACGGAGCCGTTCCTAATGTGAACTCTGGACCTGTAACAAGACTTCATTTCAGATCACAGAACCGTTCCTAATGTGAACACTGGAATTGCAACAAGACTTCACTTCAAATCACATAATGTGAACCCTGGACCTGCAACAATATCTCACTTCAGATCAAAAAGTCGTTCCTAATGTGAACACTGTACTTCGCCTCGGGCCATGCTGTTTCTAGCCCAGACGCCGTTCCAGTTCATTTACTCCAGTGTCTATAGTTTCTCCTTTTAATTATTGTTTTTAAAAGTTTTATGGTTGCTTGCAGAAGAGAGGGAAGCATACAAGCTGTCTTTTGTGACTTAAGCATTGCTTATTAGCCATGGTAAGTATCTAAATATCTCTATTTATTGTACATTTGTTGATTATTGGTCTTTTACCCCATGTGTGTAGACAAATGCGCGCGCTATGTTAGAATAGTTATTAAAAAATTGCAAAAATATGGAGTTTTTTTTTTTTTCCAGATACAATATTTAAACTAATGAGCTCTCACACACATTTCAAAATACGCCCTTTCATATTCTGTCATGTTCTTGTTCATTTCTTTAAAAAAAATCTTAAAAATTATTTTTAGAGTATGCATTCTGAAAGTAGGTTTTGTTTGTAAGCTTGTGAGACCAATCAGGAAATAGTATCGTTATCAAGACCACATGAAGGCCACAAAATGATGCAAATGTTTAAAACTAGGAAGCACAATGTCAAAGGGCAATGAGATAAAATGTGGAAGTGAATGATAAGGAAGTCCGAGAGGTTATGATATTGATGTGGCTTTGATATCAGAAGAAAGTGTGTCTACTTTAGATGTTAATGACGCGAATAAAACTGAGGTCGCATATTAGATCTTCCACAATACGGTAAAAAGGATGTGGAATGGAAGAATGGTGCTATTACGACAATTCGACGATCGAGAATGCTCTCAAGAAATGGGAAAGAATCAAATCTCAGAATACTATTTCCCTTATAAAAAAAAGTAAAAGAAAAGCCAAGTCTTCTCTCAAATAGTCTCTAAACATGCGCTATCTATTGACCGTTTATACAAACTAGTGAACTCCGATTGATGACAAAGCTTACATCAGCTTTGGCACTTTCAGAAAGCCCGCCTTGACACCATGTTTTCCGATAATAGGCCTCGTCAGTCCAAGGCTGGCTTTGGTTTCGTGAGATCCAGAGGGATTCGTTAAATCCTCAGGATTTGCCGAAAAGGCTTTTATAACCTACAAAATGGCTAGGCTAAATCTCTACCGAATTATAGATAGAAGTTTTTCCAGAAGAATATTCATCTGAAAAAGAATGTTCATCTCTACCGTTACACAATAGAAGTTAAAACTTTGTCGCCGACCTGAATCCGCTACTTTTTGTATAGGGTCAATAGAGGACGATTAATTTTAACGTCTATTTTGACATTAAACGTTACCTTTCTTTTATATATCAGTATCCTCCCTGTAAAATTTTCATATCTACCCTTCCTTCTGTGTAACGCTTAGAAGATGGACGTAGATTTTCAATTTGTTTCAGAATCTTTTCTGATACCATCCTGAAATTTCTCATCCATCGAATTCAAACACTAGCGTGTTCTCTACTCCACTATACATAGTAATAGAACTAGGATTCAAAGTAATCATTCCCTTGAGAAGAGCGACAGCGGGTCATTGAAACGTCGGAAATTAAATAACTCATTGTTTAATGTAACTATATTTTTCTGAATCCACTATACATAGATTTATGGTTTAAAGCTTTCCTTGTGCTGTATGATGTAATTTATTTGTTGTGATAGCGCTAGATGTTAACGACCTGATTGAATAAAGCGTTGCACAATAGGAGAAATCAGAGCATATCATTTCTGACAAGAGATAAAGCGTCAGTTAGTGGAAACGCTTCCTTCACGGTAGTAATTTGATAACTTGACCATTTCTGCCTCTCTGATAGCTATTCTGAGCCAGATAATCTTTCCGTCGTTGTCTTTTTTTTTTTATTCTCTGCGTCAGATCTCTTGCTGCTGATATTCCAGGTTTCTCCAGTGTCATGTTAGTCTGCCGTTGTTCTGAGTTCTATGTAGACTTTCACAGTTATCATAGCGGCCCGGGGCTCATGAAGTCCCCATTGTATTTATCCCTACATCCCATACTTCATTCTGGCTTCCCCTACCAAGGAGAGAAACGTTTGGACTTGTAGAGAGTAGAATTGTGTCTTTTAATTGACACTAAACAAGTCTCTGTAACATAGACAAAATGGCGAGGTTGATGAATAACATTACTCGGTCATGTTGATTTCGTCTGGACACGGTAGGCTGTGTTGAATCAGTAGACTGGGCATAGACCAACAAACAGTCACCCTGGCCTTCTTCTGGTCTAATATTAGATTCGGGTAGTGCTTCAGACCTACGTCATGGTCCAAACATTGCTCAGAGTAAAGCCGGGGGGTTCATCCTAAATAATTCATTTTCCGTCGCAGGTCACAATACGGTCGAAAAACGGGTATTTATTGTTTGCTATGAAATAGCGCAGAGCACACTTTTTTATATATATATCAATTTGTACGACGTATCAATTTTTACCCCTCCAATTTGACTCAAAAGGTATCCGACTGTATATCGGTCGACTTTGAGTTCTTCGACAACGTTTCGTATTTCTTTATTTGCCTGCTTCGAACTTAAATTGTTCGTTGTCCACTTCAAACGGCTGAATAGGACCCTATTCAAGGCTGCTATCCACGGTGCAGAATTTTAGAGCTACCCGCTCGCAGTAAGTTGTGGAGGAGCCTCTTCGACTCAGGCGCTGATAGAATTTCGATTTGTTTTTATGATGGAACGGGTTATAGAGCGATTGTGGTTTTTGAAACTTGGGTGAGATAGAAACTTGCTCTACAGATCACACCGGGCTTTTATTACTATCTTATACGAATTCTTCAACAGGATACAGAAACAAGAGAAAGGAAATAAAACAAAAGTAAATGGTGGAGAAAGATGCATAGACAACTGAATAGGTATTCTATTCAATCTCTCACATGTGATAGACGCTTTAAAAACAAGGATACTCCTTGTCTCACCTGAAGATGGCCTATCATTGGAGATCGAGATAATAGATACAGGTCGTCATTTTTACATTTTACAAAGGTGGTCGTTGAGGGAGGTGATCTCTTAGTGGTTCAAGTCATATTTACGTTTTACAAAGTTGTCACTCAGCGAAGTGAATTTTCATTGGAGGTTGGGTTATGTCTGATTGAGTCTCTTTTATTTTACATTGGTGACCTCTATCAAGGGGGTTTTAACAATGTGTGACTAAGGTAGGTGAAGAAGCAAGTGTGGCAGCATCAGCCCGAGGAGGAAGAGGAGGACGTGGTCCCGCTGGACCTGAGCCGAGAGATCTTCCTGACGGCCGCTGAGGTGGACCGGGCCGTGGGGCGCATCTCCCGCCTGGCTCGCATACGGCCCGAGCCGCTGCCCGAGACTGCGGACATTGTCCTGCCTTCGGACCCCTTCTCCTCCGAACCGTACCCCTTCGCCGAACTCACTCTGCCGCCCCTGCCCCGCTTCCCGCTCCGCGTGGTGGATCGCGTGCCCATCCCCTGGAAGATGCTCACCCACCTGAGGCCCAGTCCTGCCGACGAACAGCTCTTCTCCAGGTGACCATTCTTTCTCCCAGTAGATATTTTCTTATCGGTTTATGGGTTGAAAGGTCTGGGTAGCTATATGATCCTAGGATGTAGAGGTTTCCTGCTACACCGCGAGGCCAGTTTACTGCCTGAAAGAACATAATTTTCATCGGAATAAAAACTCCGGTATGCACGTGTATTTTATTATTATATATATTTTTTTTACTCAAGAAATTCCACAACAATATAAAGAGACGTTTCTTTTTTTTTTTTTTTTTTTAAAGAGCTAGTTTCAAAATCGCAGGCATTTTCTCAGGTAGTATGTTAAATATGATCCTAAGGAGGAATCTTTGGCTAGTGAAAGCTAAATCGAATATAATAAAAATAAACGTGATTGCCTTATAATAAAAAATTATAATGCGGGTTTTTCAACGTAAGCTCCATCGTCAGGCCAATTGTTTTGTAAATAGCTACAATATATATAGAAGTATATAAAATAGCATCAATAGGAAGATAGAAATGCCTCAATCATACCTAAAGTTATAACAAAAATAGCCAGATATATATAATATTTTATATTTATGAAGCTACAATAATTCAATTTAAATGGTTTTGTCACACCTACCTATGTTATATATAATAACACTTCTCGTGCATCACGCGGATAACAATCTTACAAGGAGTTTGATTTTCCAAGAAAAAGAGAGGCGAACAGCCTCGTCGGAATATCGAATTTTAATAAACCTATTTGATCCAAAACATGCCGTCAGAAGTATAGAAGGAATTTACATATTTACATATTCGAAAAGTTTAGCTAAAATGTAAAAAAAAATTTCAGCTAAATTTTTTAAATATGTAAATTCCTTCTACACCTCTATATATTGTAGCAAAGTATTTATTATATACAGATTATTAATTTTTTGATATTTATATATAGCTACTCTTAGAAACTTCCCTCATTGCTTATCTTGTATCTCATAAATGTTGATTTTGTTCTTGCATTAAATAAATTGCCGTGGTATCCTGAAGTTTGTCTTTCCTAATTTTCTACGTTAAAATATATATATATTGTCGCGGAGATAAATAAAGCAAGGGCAAATTTGGGAATAAATAATTTATTACAAGGGGTATTTGTAGGGAGAGAGAGAGTTTTTTACAACTTACCCAAGTTAAAAGTTAATCCTAATGAACGGCGTTAGCCACCGTCCCGTTTTCCTTATTTACATATCAGCTTCCCCCCTCCCGGGGTCCAGGGATGATTGACAGTTGTCCCATCTGGATGGAGCTATTTGACATTACTCCCTCTTTAGAAAAAACAGCGACCCGCTGATTAGCTTGTCTCAGCCCTTGTTCTGGAAGGAAATCTATCACGGCCTGTGTTCCCTAGCAGAATGGAATGTTGTTCTTCAGGGTCCAGGTAGGGCTTCATCCGAATGA
The DNA here is from genome assembly GCA_030710605.1 of Cordylochernes scorpioides. NCBI lineage: Eukaryota > Metazoa > Arthropoda > Arachnida > Pseudoscorpiones > Chernetidae > Cordylochernes > Cordylochernes scorpioides. The sequence goes on along the minus strand of CP092876.1, from coordinate 64,567,082 downwards.
CATGAACGATATCCTTGGATTTCCGTGATCGGGGAGACGGGTCCACGGGCTCTACTTCATACGTAACTTCTGAAAGCTTCTTGGTCACCTTGTAGGGACCGAAGTATCTCTTCAGTAGCTTTTCTGAGAGCCCTACTTTTCGGATGGGAGTAAAAACCCACACAAGATCATCCTTTTGGTAATAGACTGGAGTATGTTTCTGGTCGTAAAGCCTACGGTCTTTCGCCTGTGATTGTAGAAGGCGTGATCGGGAGAGTTGACGCGCTTCCTCAGCTCTGGTCACAAGTTCCCCAACGTAGTCGTCAGAGATCTCATCTGGTAGGTAGGGTAGTACGGCATCGATGTAGGTCTCGGCCTCGCGGGCGTGGACAAGAAAGAACGGAGTGTAGCCGGTCGCCTCCTGTTTAGCCGTGTTGTAAGCAAAAGTTACGTAGGGTAAAACTTGGTCCCAGTCCTTCTGCTCGACACCTGTGTACATGGACAACATGTCTCCCAGAGTTTTGTTGAACCTTTCAGTCAGGCCGTTGGTCTGGGGATGGTAGGCCGTTGTAAATCTGTGCACAATTCCGCACAGAGCATTGATCTCTTTTATTACTTGAGAAATGAAATTTCTTCCGCGATCTGTTATCATTTCTCTAGGAGCTCCATGCTTCAAGATAACATCTTCAACCAGGAACTTAGCTGTTTCGATTGCTCCTCCGTCTGGGATCGCTTTCGTTATGGCATACCTTGTCATATAATCGGTGCACACAATGATCCAACGGTTTCCATCTTTAGAAACTGGAAATCTTCCAAGGAGATCGACCCCGACCTTATAGAATGGCTTTTCTACGGGCGGTATGGATACAAGTTGTCCAGCCGGACGTCGAGGTAATTTCTTTCTTCTTTGACACTCCCGACAATGGCTTACATATTGGCGAACAGTTCTATAAAGGCCAGGCCAATAGAATCGTTTCTTGACTTTGTCATACGTTCGGGCGAAACCCAAATGCCCAGCTGTAGGAGCGTCATGTAAATCTGCCATAACTTCCGATCTTAAGTGCTTAGGGATCATCATAAGCCAGGGTCTTCCAGTTGTGCTATAGTTTTTCTTGTATAATATGCCGTCGATAATGCTGAATTCCTTTCTGGTGTAGCCCGAGTTTAAATTATCGATTATTTTAGCTAAATCCGGGTCTTTAGTCTGCTCTATATCGACGTTGGTTAGTGACATCACAGCACTTGGTGGATCGTTCTCAAGCGGGCTCCTTGACAGACAATCGGCATCCTTATGTTTGCGTCCGCTCTTGTAGATAACGGTCACGTCAAATTCTTGCAACTTCAGCGCCCATCTTGCCAAACGGCCAGAAGGATCTTTCTGCCCTACCAACCAACATAGAGAATGATGGTCAGTGACAACCGTGAATGGTCGACCAAACAAATATGGGCGGAATTTGCTAATAGACCAGACTACAGCAAGGCATTCTTTTTCCGTTGTAGAATAGTTATTTTCAGCCTTTGTCAAGCTTCTAGAGGCATAAGCTATAGGCCGCTCCTTTCCACCTTGTATTTGTAGAAGAACAGCTCCAATACCATGTCCGCTTGCATCCGTGTGTAGATGGGTATCAGCGGATTCATCAAAGTGTCCTAAGACAGGCTCTGAAATTAGAGCTGTTTTAAGGACTTCAAACGCTTTCTCTTGAGCTGCATCCCAATAAAATTGTTTTTCAGTCTTCAGTAGGTCATGCAAAGATCTAGCTTTGTCGGCAAAGTTCTCAATAAATCTTCGGTAATAGGAACATAATCCAAGAAAGCTCCTCAGTTCAGAGATATTCCTTGGCCTCGGAAATTTAGAGACGGCTTCAACTTTATCTGGATCTGGATGAATTCCATTGGCGTCAACAAGGTGTCCTAAAATCTTTATCCTCCTTGATCCAAAAAGACACTTTTTGTGGTTCAAGCTTAGTCCAGCTTTCTGGATGCAGCTTAATACAAGCTGTAGACGACGTAGATGTTCCTCAAAGGTAGGTGCGTAAACTACGATGTCGTCCAGGTAGCAAAGGCACATGTTCCATTTAAGACTGCCCAGAACACTATCTATCATCCTTTCAAACGTTGCTGGAGCGTTACAAAGACCGAAAGGCATTACTTGGAATTCATACAACCCATCTGGAGTGATGAAAGCAGTTTTCTCCCTGTCTTTTTCGTCCACTTCAATCTGCCAATACCCGGACCGAAGATCCATCGTGGAGAAGTAACTAGAGCCGGCTAAACTATCCAAGGCATCGTCAATGCGTGGCAGAGGGTAAACATCTTTTTTTGTTACCTTATTTAATCGACGGTAATCTACGCAGAATCTCCGGGTCCCGTCTTTCTTTCGAACTAGAATAACTGGAGATGACCAAGGACTTTCAGAGGGCTTCACGATGTGATTTTCAATCATCTTGTTCACTTCATCTTGCATTAGTCGTCGTTCACTTGGTGCTACTCTATAGGGCCTCTGTTTGATAGGAGAGTGGTCTCCTGTGTTTATCTTGTGCTTCACAGTACTGGTGGGCTTAATAGAAGTACTCCCAAAGTCAAATATGTCGATAAACTCGTCAAGGCATGAAACAAGCTGTAACCTTTGAATTTCAGACAGCCCTGGATCTAGAGTAAGGTTTATCTTCTGTGACCATTCACGTGACTTTAGCTGCGTTTCTTGTAACTTATCGCTGGATTCAATAAGACTGCAGATATTCCCATTCTCATAACTTTCCATGGTGCACATATTCATTCCTGATGGAATCAGTTGCGGCCAAGACGCTCCATTCGCCACCCAAATGCTACCTCGGCCGTGTCGAAATGTAACCAATGAGTTTGGTATAAGAACTTCTTTTCTTAATAATAAGTCCTTAGAAGTTGAGACTAAAACATCTCTAACACCGCATACTTCTTCGTTTATCACACTGATCTTCTTTATTGATTTAGGCGGGATGACAAAGTCGTCGGAAGCAAACAATCTCTGGTTTTCCTCCTCTCGAGATTCCAGGACGGAGGTTTCCCCGAGATGGAGTTCATTTCTGCCACAATCAATGACGGCTTCGGTGGCCTTGAAGAAGTCCCATCCGAATATGATGTCATGGCTGCATTCCACCATAACAACGAATTCAAAGGATATCTTCAGACCATTAACTTCTATGTTCAGGACACATTTTCCTAGGGTCTCTATTAAATTTTTATTTGCGGCTTTAAGAATGGGACCTGGTTCTTTGAAGAGAGGTGTCTTTAGTTCGCGTCGAAATTTGTCTGAAATAACAGAAAAGTCGGCTCCTGAATCCACCAATGCTTTAATTTTGCGTCCATTTATTTCGACCATAACAAAATTTTCTTTTAATTTAGCGGCGATATACCCTGGAGGATTTTCCTCAATGGCGACCTCACCCCCGTTAGAAGCCGCTCCACTTAGTTTTTCACATTCTGAGGCTTGGGAGAACGGCTGAAACGACGGGTTGGCGACTGGGATTGTCTTCGGGCTGGCGACCTTGCGCGGCTTGGATGTGGGGAAGAGCTCCGGTAGAAGTACGTCGAGGTTTGGGGCGTTACATAGTCGTCGTCGGCGTCATATCTCGGGGGTCGACTCGAAAATCCAACATTTCTTCCTTCTCCGCCATTCCTTGTCCTGGCTTCAGCGAAGACCTGCCGTCGTTCCCTACAATAACGGACGACATGTCCGGGTCGTCCGCAGTGGAAGCAGATAGGTTTGTCGTCGTAGGTTCTCCAATGTTCCGTCTTCCTGGGTTGGGTTGGTCGGTCGATATTATAATAGGGCGTTCGTGGTTGTTGTTGTACCACGTTGACTTGTGGTCTGGTAGGTTGTAGAGCACGGCTGACCTCTTCCCTCACAGTCTGTTCCAGGGCGTTCACCTCTCGGAGAGGATTGATCACTTCAGGTGCTGAGAAAACCTTTTGTACCTCTTCTCTAACGATGCGGCGAATTAAGCCGGCCAAGTCGTCTGAGTCGTCAACACACGAAATGGGCATTACGTTTGACAACCTGGCGAATTTCGTACGGCCGATCCGGCGCTGCTTGACGGTTGTCAGATGACGGCAGAACTTCAGGATCTCATCTACCGTCTGTATGTCTTTCGCCACCAATACCTGGTATGTGTCCTCCGAAATTCCCTTTATAATGTGAGCAACTATCTCACCTTCTTCCATGCGAGGGTTCACCTGGTGGCAGAGACTAAGAATCTCCTGGATGTATGACTCGCTGGATTCTTCGGCCTTCTGTGCTCTTGACTTCAGTACTTCCTCGGCGCGTCGAGCAGAATCCTCCTGCAGTCCGAACACACCGCGGAATGCGTCTTCAAAGCTTCTCCACGAGTTGAGTGATTCTTCGTTATTATCAAACCACCTTCCAGCAGTTCCGTTCAAGTAAAATACGACGTTGGCAAGCTTCATGGTCTCGTCCCATCTGTTGTACTTCGAAACTCTCTCGTACTCTTTCAACCACTGTCCAGGGTTTATATTTCCATCTCCAGAAAAGGTAGAAGGATCTCGTTGGCGTTGACAAGGGAGGTAGGATCCGTTAACAGTAGGTCTGTGGTCGTCTTCCATTTCTATTCGTTGTGGCAAAGGTTGAAGAATTGGTTCACGTCCCTGTAGACGTCGACTTCTTCGAAGTTCCGTCACGCTACCCAGCGTCTCCACCAAAATATGTCGCGGAGATAAATAAAGCAAGGGCAAATTTGGGAATAAATAATTTATTACAAGGGGTATTTGTAGGGAGAGAGAGAGTTTTTTACAACTTACCCAAGTTAAAAGTTAATCCTAATGAACGGCGTTAGCCACCGTCCCGTTTTCCTTATTTACATATCAGCTTCCCCCCTCCCGGGGTCCAGGGATGATTGACAGTTGTCCCATCTGGATGGAGCTATTTGACAATATATTGTAAGTATTTGAGGAACTATTGAACTGATATTATGAGCTGACGCTTGAAAGTTTGCCATTTTGAACTAGTAAATAAACTTATTACAATTCTCCAGATTGATATATTGTCTTTCCACTTTTGCGATTATTCTGAGAATTTTTATCCAGAAAACAAAATTACTCTTGGTCTCTTCTAGAGGTAATATCGTATATCAAAGACTGATTTCACTCAAGAAATGTCATCTGACTGAAATTTTGCTTAGGTTAATGATTCGCTCATCAAATGAGAGGTTTTGTTGTTCATTGAAAATGTTCAAATTGTTAAACACGCACAGCATATATTGTTTCTTTTATTAAAAACCAGAGCTAGTTTTCAAATCCTAGGCATTTTCTCTCAGATAGTATGTTTAAGCAAGTTCTTGAGGCTTGACCTGAAAGAACCTGCGGCTTGTGAAATCTAATTCGGATTTCAATTTAAAAAGAAATGTTATTGCCTTATAATGAAAAAGAAACGTATAGCTTGAGTGTTGTTGAATCTCTTGATTAATTTTTTTTTCGGATATTTTAACAACTATTGAGGTATTACTAATTCCATTTTAGGAATATTGAGTTAATGAAATGATTAGTTGAGAGATAAATTAGTTATAAATCCACATACATTTAATCCTTTAGAATATTGATTAATCCCACATACTATCTAAAAATTCGTTATAACAAAAATAATAATATAAAAGTTAAAGAAAAATACCGTGAAATTC